>JABEXW010000210.1:0-29911 GCA_013266185.1 Fusarium sarcochroum
CCGCTTATGCAAGCTTCAGAATTCAGTAAAGCCTCAGGGCGGATCTGGCCGCCGTCTTTGTTTCCACAAGAGACACTTGCCAGTCTGCTCATTCGTGCCCTCACGGCCGATGGGGCGAGCAGAGACATTCATGCGCTCCGTTCTTCCGTGTCCCCGGGGGCACGCACGACTCGTCCATCACACCCTTATCGAACGCTCGGCCAGATCGCACACATCAATATTATACTCTTCAGGGATCGTGGTTACGAGGCGAGCTGATGCTCCAGGGCCTTCAGCTGGCGAGATGAAGGTAATAACAATGTCATCACGATCCTGTCAATGGGATGCACCGGACGCTTTGTCCAGGAGTATGTATGTTATGGGTGAGATGACCTGCATGCGCATACGCATAACGCATACGCATACAGATAGCACTTGCACTACCAGACGCAAGAATTCTCGGCTTTTGGGAGCAGTTGCATGAGTTCTCTAGAGTTGGTCTAGTTCCCAACATCACGCCCACCTCGGTGATGTGAGCCGCCATCCCCCCGCCGTGAATATTATCATCTTTTTGGACAGACCATTCTCCCAGAAGTGGGAGAATTGTGCCGCCATGGATGCTAGAGTGACCCTGTGGTCCTGGATCATGGAGGACGAGCCCTGATCCCCGTTCTTCGCCCTATCCTTCAACATCCAGGCTATCTAAGGGGTATCATCACCCTCAACGGCTCGGGTCCCATAAGGTAGCGGTCGCTCCCGTCGTTCCCGTCTCGTCTTTTAGGGGAAAATAGCATCCTCACGATGTGGTTGGCCATGAGTCTTCATCCCATCGCTTCAAGGCTCCCAAGTCGGGGGATATGATCCATGCATCGTCAAGATAGGGATACCAGAAAAGGAGAGGACACTTCTCCAAACGTGAGGAAGGGGAAGTAGGACGGAGGCTAGATCAGGGCGAAGGGGGGATCCCAAAAGACTGGAGAGGAACGAGAGCCCGTCGATGTCCTGGTACAAAAAGAGCCATCCATGCTAGTGTCAGACGTGAGGTGAGGCTCTCATGAAAGTGCTCCTACAGCCTGCGATTGGTCCATCTAGAGTTGGTATGAGCCAATTAGAGTGTGGGACATTTCTCGGCTCTAGTCACAACAGCCAATCACTGCTCGTAAATGGCTCAAGACCAAGAGAGCTGGGGAGACCAGGCAAAGGGTCATGGAGTCTTCGGAAAAGCCAATCCTAAAGAGGAACATGAGTGACTTTGACAAGCCTAGAAACTCTTCAGGAGGCGCTTGCAAGTTTGATTCGTGGAGTTGCGTTGGAGTCAAAGCTCCAACTCTCTTGCTCTTGGCCCCGATCCGCTATGGACCGGACAGGCTTGATGCATTCCAAAGAACCGGCACCAGGGCCAATATCGAGGTAATCCCTGTTTGTTCTTGTAAAAGACAGGTAAGGGGGTCTCCGCCAGCCGACCCTTTTCTTCCTGTTGTTTGACCTCGTGGTGCTGTTCTAGAAGCATCACAACATCAGGTAATCTACCCTTGCATGACCACTGGGCCAATGGCTTACCTCAGGCCATGAATATTGATGATGATCAAATAAAAGAATATGTGCGACGCGCTCAGACGCGTACAGTAGAGGAGGTCAATTGCTTGTCAATGGCTCTCCCAGTGTGCGTCTTGAGATGGATGGCTGATGGCTGGCTGGATCCACTGATCGCTCGGCCGCGCGCCGGGACCTCAGACTCGAAGAAAGAATCGACAGATGCACGTGCATCTTCCAAACTACTTGTTGGAAGTACCGATACCGATGGCCATACAAGACGGTTGTACTGGATGAAAGCGTAACGTTGGACCAGAAGACAGGGCTCAGGGACGGTAGACAGATGGACCCTGGCGTGCCACTAGCCACTAGCTCAATATTGTGGCTGTGCATCGCGTACCCGTACTATTTTTGGGCCCCATTTGCCGCTATCTACGTATACTTTTTCAATGCATCATACGTTAGGATACGGACATAGTAACTGCAAAAGACAGTCCATCAGTCAATCTGCATACCTAGTAGATCTTACAGACTAGCGATCTACAACTCTATAATTCTGCCTTTCCTTTGCCAGCCCTGATACTGCATGAATATGCATGCATGCGTACTGCAAGCGAAACGGAGGATCCGTCTCCGTTCTCCAGTAACCAGCCCTGCTCAGTTCAATGCTCACTCGTAGCCGCAGAGTTTTACGTCTCCGTCATAAGTCACATGAGATAGTCAGGCCCCGTTTTACATCAACATACACCGTATCATTGAGGTGTGTGCCTGCCAAAACCCCAGGTTTCACAACGTCTCTGTAGCCGCCCTCGGAGTCTCCCACATGCCGCTGTGACGTCGCTGATCGGTCACGGGACCTTGGGACACGGTTCACTCGACGATTTTGCTCAGATTGGGAGGAATTCAGTCAGTGAGATTTATGCACGGTCAGATAAGACGTGGTATCTGCGGTTGAGGTCTGGTCGCTTACCAGCCCGCCGCAGGTATGCCTAATTACCTTGCTGGTGAATGAGCTGATTACCTGTTGCAGATGAAGTACACTCCTGCAACGCATCACGCGGCCATAAACCAGACCCTGGTTTATACGATTGTGGCCATAGCCCTCCGCTTGTAAAAGGGTATTGCCCTCATTGATTGTGGCTTTAGGGTAAGTAATGTGCCAAGAAAACAACCAGGATAAGCTTCTGTAGTGCTCTGCAGTGTCTTGATTTGAACCTCGGTTCTCGTTGAGAAGCTTCGAACATGACGATCACTGTTTCCAAAAATAAGACAAAAATAAAAAATCGATGATGGAATAGGACGGGATTGACAATCGAGTGGCCGGAGCGGCGCGGACCCGAAAGACGGACAGCGGAAGCAAGGGTCTCCACTAAAGCCGACCGGACAAGTCCGTGAGTGTGGCTGATATTTCAAGGATATGATGCCTAGTTAGGCAATGCATCCGGAGATGGCTTGGATTCATCGACGTGGACTTGTAAATGACTAACAAAGTCGGTAAGTAGATGGCATTTTCGCAAACTGCCTATGACTGACTATCAATCTGCCTAGCTCAAGTATAATTCCTTACGTAGTTGAATTTACAGACTCGGCATTTCAATGTTACATTGCAACCTTGTTAGACCTTAGCGTGCCCTGATATGCTGGGGTTTTGGTGTTTATGCTACTCCAACTTTTGGACTAGGATGACCTTGAATCGATACACAAGAATACACGCAACAAACACTTGGTAATTGCTTTGAAGAAAGTCTATTGTGGATATCCAAGTTCCCGTGGTAGTTCTCAACTAGTGCTAGTGCACGACGCGCAAGTACGCTCATGTTCTCACGGAAGTATTCAACCTATAATAGCAGTCATATTACAACTATTCAAGTTTGAGAGTTTCTGATGGACACCACCGCAAATGATAACTTGACATATCCGTAGATTTAACAACAACCATGTGTATTCCCTGTATTACACCGACTTATGAAAGTAATCCGTCCATGACGTCGACTCTTCATACCAGCTTGTACTGGAATTTCCAAACCAAGCGTCACTTTGACTCAGAATACCCAACCCAGCCTAACCTACACCGGAGGTGACATCGGTCTCCGGTAATGCCAAAAAAGCATAACCCTGCCTGTTTATCAGTCTGTCCCTTGAACAGCTGAACACAAGCCAACTCAACAGACAACTAATGCCGCTGATCCTAGGTCTGGATAATAGCTCGGCCGGCAGTGGAGCAGAGCGGACTCGGACGTGGCTTGCAGATCATGGAGCTCTAAGGGTGGCTGTGCTCGCTTGTGGCGGAACCCCGCATGCACGCATTGGGAGGCCTACGCTAGATCGGTGCTACCGAGGCCCCAAGACCGTTGAGAGAGCCTCACTTGAAGCCTCATGCAAAACGTGGCACCAGCAACCGCTCCCTCGGGTAGGGGCTAGAGCTTCTGAAACGTCGATAGTTGCTTTTTGCGAGTTTGCCTCGATAATGACAGATGCCTGATATCGAGAATTACCAAATTTAGCATACCCTAGTCTGTACTGGAGAGCAGCTGTTGTCTAGGCTAGACTAGGCTTTTTGCCTCATACGCCTACAGCTCAGTCAACGCCCGCTAACCACATGGGATGCCCTGGAATTATGTCCCTGCTTGTGTCTAACTGGAGTACAACTCGGAGTTGCTTCGTTCCCGAGCTGTTGCGTGGGGAAGAACAACGAATCCAAGACTTGCCGACGATGGACATGACCTGTATGGAAGCCTCTTTACGACTCAATGCCACCGTATTGCCCCGGCCTGTCGTGTTAAGGGGCTGTTCATTCATGCAGAGGGTCCTGCTAACCGAGGCACTTCCACGGCCATGACTCTATCAAAGTTCCTTGCATACGTCTCATGCCTTTGAGAGATAATGTCCAGTCGCTGATAGGATGGCCATAACATTACACACAGCTACGGAAACTCGCTTCCAAAGTTCATACATGTCATTGCCAATGGCCCTCACGCCCTCAAGTCAGCGTCCACGCCGCGGGATATCCAATCCGCAAGGGCCATGACGGTGATCATGGGATTCACGCCACTCGCGCTGGGAAACACGCTCCCGTCTGCGACATACAGGTTCTCCGTGCCCCAGACCCGACCCTTCTCGTCCACTACGCCATCGTCCTTGCTCGCACTCATACGGCACGTGCCCATCTGGTGGGCCGAGCCCCAAGCTGCCGTCGGTGGTTTGTTGCCCACCTCTCGGATGCGACCAAGCCAGGCGGCAAATGCTGGGTCGATGGTCTCTGGGTCGGCCACTGGGCCCTGGGCTTCGAGGGCATGCTCTGACGAGGGCTCTCCGGTGCGGAGAAAGGGTTCCAGACCAGGGAGGAGAGGGCGTATTTCGACTGCCCCCGTGACATAGCAGATCTTGGCCAGACCTTCGACTCCTTGGATAGTGTGGGCTCGGTCATAGTCGGAGGGAGTGTAGTCGATGCGAGGTCGGCCAGTCGTGGGGTCTGCAAAGATGCTGCCAGTATCTCGGTCTCGAGTCAGTGAGATCCAGGCACTCATGTGACGATACTTCGCCATATGGAGTTTGGCTTCTAGGCCGCTGGTCCAGGACGTTTGGGATAAAATTGCGAATGGCTGGGTAGAGTCAGAGATGATTCGACGATAGTGTTGATTTGTCACTTACCACCATGCACGTAGTCTCCAGCTTGACTCCGTAGCCACTGCCGTCCACATCTTCGAACTGAGGAGAGTAGCTGGTGATGATACCTCCCTCCCAAGGTCTTGTTTCTTCCTCGTACACTGCTGTGACAAAGTTGCAAGGATGCAGGGAGAGATTAGCTCCCACATGTTGGTTCTGGATGAGTTAGCTATGGCCCTTGATTTGGTGCTGACGATGAGACTCACAGTAATACCACTCTTCTTAAGAACGAGCGGACTCCATAATGAGCCCACCGCAAGGATCACCTTCTTGGCTTTGACCACGACCCGTCTCTTGATTCTCTCACCAACCGAATCGCTCACGCCTCCCTCAGTGTCTCTGGATATCCATTCACCTTCGATGCCAGTGGCAGTCTGTCCACTAGGATCAAACAAGACCTTGTCAACCTGGAATCCCTCCATGAATTGCGCTCCGGCCCTGGCAGCATCCGGCAAGAAGCTCGTAGCTGGCCCTCGCTTCTCAGCCAGACCGCAGCCCAGGTGACACTGGCCGCAGAAGTGCTCCCTACCACCTGTGTTGACAGGAGCTGGGCGTGCCGTCCAGCCGAGCTTCTTAGAGCCATTGAGAAGGACTTTGTTGCGGTGGTTATGGCGGATCTGGTCGGTGCCGGCCCCTTGAATCTTCCATATACGGTCTAGACACTCTTCGAATGCAGGAGAGGTGAAGAAGGGAAGCCCTGCATCTGCCCATTCCTCTCGCACAAAGGCCTGAGGCTTGAGACACACGCTCCAGTTGACGGTGCCTCCTCCACCCCAGGCGCTGCCGGCAGTTACAGTGCATCCGCTATCTTCAGTCATGAAGAAGCCTCCATTGTCAAAAAGATGACTGCAGCCGGCGTCTTGTGGCATTGGGAGATGTGAAGAGGGGTAGTGGTAGGCCTTATCAACGACAAGGACTTTGTGACCAGCCTCTGCTAGGTTTTTAGCAGACACTCCTCCGCCGCAGCCAGAACCCACGATGACAACGTCGGTCTCTATGACATGCGAGTCGTCGCCAGCCTCGACCTGGATGAACTTGAAGTCAAAAGTCTCTTTTGGTTGCCAATCCGTGGGCGTGTCTGAGTAGCCCGAGACTTGAGGTAGGAGTGGGCTGGTTTGAGAGTATGATTTGAGGGACAGGGATGTCATGGTTTTGGTCAAGGACTTCCATCGTTCGCGAGGTGATGTTGCCCATGACTTGAGAATGGCTTCACGGACATGGGCTGGCTGGTTGTATATAGGTTGCCAGTAGCCAGTGATGAAGTAACTACCAGGACGGGTGCTTTGATAGTAATTTAGCTCTGTGAAGTAAGTAATTGGGTATACGACTGCTTAAACTCACGACATCAAACTCAATAAACCGGCAAGGCGTTTCTGTTGAGTTGGCGAGGTGATTGCCAGGGTCCTCATGAGGTTGTCTTTAAAGCGAGCATCATGGGCTGGGCGTTCCGCAAGAAAGGCACGAACATTGTCTTTAGTGGCTGGAGCTGACAGAGACTTGACACTTCGATCGAGAACATTGTCAAACTCAGTATCAGGAAGTTGAATCTGACCTTGCTCATCAGTCACAGCAGACTTTGAGGCAATGGAGGGCAAAGCGCCGTCAACGAGTGCAAAGAGAACATCCCATTGAGTAGGAGTAAAGAAGTCGTCTGGTGGAGCATCCGGCAAAGCCGTGGCAACCGGAGCTTGAAGAAGCGGTTGTGGAACAGTCATGATATGAGGATGACCAAGAGGATGGATCAGAAACGAGGAGGCAGTTGGACGAGGAAAGTGTTTGAGACGGGTCTGTCTCACATCTGCTTCACACAAATACAAGACATTTTATGTATTTGCTACGAGTACGTACAGCAACAGTAACAGAGCAATCCTAGGAGAACATCTGGTCTGTGCCACTTAAACTAGACTAGGGGGGTTCAACCTGAGCCAAAACCTAGATACATTCCTCGGATAGTTTAAACGACAAAGTGAGGGGAAACCCCCAAAGAGGAAAGGTTTGTCAACAGCAGATGATATCAGACAAAAGAGTTCCTCGGCAACTGGACATGAATTGAGTCTTGTGATAATTGATTTTTCGGGAGATTCAGGTTGTGAGGGGGGGAAAAGCTTGCTCACAGGGATCATGAAGCGAGCAAGACAAAGACTCGGAATTCCATGTCAAGGTTCCACAACTCGTCACATTGGCATCTTATTCCTCGCAGTGGTTCTTTGTATGTATTGCTATCAATCTTTAATTATGTAGTCAATAGTTACTATTTATCCGCCCTTGCTTATTTCCTATTCTTATCTATCCCGTGTAGTCGCCCAATCACGTTAACTCTGATGCCGGTCCGGAGCCGGCCCCACCCGGCATCATGTGCGCCCTCTGAACTACAATACTATGTCACCTATTTATGAGTGCAGCTGGTTATCCCATTACATTTAGTTGAGATTATAATTAACTACAATGGATAAATCAAGAATCTTACTCGTCGGCTGTGGAGGCATTGGTTGCATGGCCGCCCTGAACCTTGAGTTCGGAGGTCGAGCTCAAGTTACAGCTGTGTTACGCTCAAGCTATCAAACAGTCAAAGAACATGGATTCACAATCAACTCTGTTGATCACGGTCAAGTAAGAGGCTTTAGACCATCTGAAAGTAGGTTGCATCAAGTTCGCACTCAACGACACCTGCTGACCACGAGCCACAGTCCTGTCGTCCGTACCTGATGTCTCCCAACCGGGCATTTCCCCCTTTGACTATATAATCTGTGCCACCAAGAACACACCAGACGTCTCTACGCCTATAGTAGACTTGATTCGTCCAGCTGTCACTCCCGGACATTCAACCATCTTACTCCTCCAGAATGGACTCAATATCGAGGCTCCTCTCTTTGAAGCTTTCCCCAACAACGTCATCCTTTCAGGCATAAGCATCTGTGGTTCGTCAGAGCCCGAGTCCGGGAGAATAGAGCACAACTTGCACGATGAGCTGCGAATTGGCCCGTTCCGTGACGTCGGTGACGCTGCTGATCGGGCAAAGGATATCGTGGCTCGGTACAATGCTGGCGGACGCTGCACTTGCCACTACGATTCAGATGTCACCTTTTCTCGTTGGAAGAAGCTTCTCTACAATGCAGTGTATAACCCAGTTGGTGCTCTGACAAACCTGGACACTGGTGATATACAGCTCTGCCCAGGCCTCGTTGAAGAGGTTGTCAGACCTGGCATGAAAGAAATCCAAGCTGTCGCAGCGGCTTATGGACAGGATATCACGGACGACATGATAGAGGCAACGATTACTACAGAGCCAATCGAGGCTCATGTTCCACCAAGTATGCTGGTGGATGTTCAAAAGGTAAGCGTCTACCAACTCTGTTTGCACCTGCTCTTCCTTACCACCCTGGCCACTGCTTTATGATGAGTTATGCCTGTGTTATGATTAGATATGCTTGTATTATTGTCTATATGTTTGATTTATTTGCTGACGCTTCTCCAGGGGCAATACATTGAATTTGAGAACCTTATCGGCGAACCCCTCAGGGCTGCCAAGGCCAAACAAGTCGCAACTCCAATTCTGCAGAACCACTACTCTCTTGCGAAAAGTTATCAGTGGAAGCTTAAGAGCAAGAGATCGTGTTAAGAGAGGGTTTGATGTGGCAACACTTAAGGGGGTTCTAACTACCTATAAGCATGCTTAGATAGACATAGTTCTATATCTGCTAAATCTCAGAATTAAGTTATGACTTCCAGAATGGTAAACTTATAATCAGTCACACATTGCATATATTAGATCATTGGAAATTTTTAAGTAATATTAAATATTATTCCCATCTTCGTGTCATCCTCTTCCTAAACTATCAGCCGTCTATACCCCCTATCTAACTAAACTCCGTCTATGTATTCGTATATAAAATCCACTTTTAGTTCATGGTATCAAGTCATTAAATAACCATAGCAATGTTCATGTCGTCATTTTTCAGCATCAAGCTGCGCGCGCACGGTATACCCTCGTTCAGTTCTGAATGCCAAAAGCCTCTCTGGCCGTCTTGCTGCTGCGTGCCAGGCGGTCACCATATCTGATGAAAACGAAAGGAATAACTCCCATGGCCAAGGCAACGAAGCCAAGAACTGAGGGTGCCCAGTGAATGCCCAAGTTGCTGTACATACTGTCGGCAGCAAGGGGCAGAGTGGTAGCTCCGATGGAACGCATCATGGCAGAAGCGCCGAGGGCAGATGCAGAGTAGCTGAGGAATACGTCGGTGAGGTAGTTTGTCATTCCCATAAACAGAAGTTGGAAACCAAGGCCAAAGAAGATGCCGCCGAGTGTAGGGACAACGGGGGACACTGAGGGCCAGACGGTCCAGCCGAGCCAGAAGAGGGAGATGACCATGCTGTAGTTGATGAGTTAGTATAAAGAAGGAGTATAGTTGATATAAGTGATGCGGCATACCAAGGAGAAGCAATGCATGCGAGAGGAAGTCGTCGATAGATGTAGTTCTTTGTCCATTCGGCACCAGCAGCAGTCTGCTTGTCATAGTACCAAGTGTAGAGTCCAAAGACACCCAGGGACAACAAGACGCCAACGCAAACTACGACCAGAATGTTAGCCTTTGAACAATAATAGCAACCAGTATGTATAAGGGGAGACTTACAAGGGATATACGCGAGTCCTGCCATTCCAGGGGACAGACCGTAGAATTCTAGTCAAACAGTTAGATCAGTCAAAGATTAAAGTGAGGTTACAGAGGTTCACTTACTTTGAAACACACGCGGGTAGGCCTGGAACATGAGGTAAAAGACAGAGTACGCCAAAGTTAGATATACCGAAGTGGAAGTGAGGATAGGTTCCGTAAGGAGAAGCTTCATGGGTCGAAGGAAGATCTTTCGAACGTTGAAAGGCTTCAGCTCCATCGGCTCTTCATCGCTAGACTCGGTCTTGTTCTTCTTGTTCTCCTTCTGTCTCCTCTTCATGTGCTCTTTGACTGCCTTGTTGTGAAGGACAGGAGCATAGGTTTCGGGGATGGTGAGGACCAGAGGTAGACCAGCGACTGCCATCATACCAGCGATCCAGAAAGGCCAGCGCCAGGAAACTGTAGACGAGAAACCTGAGACAATGGGTCCGATCAAAGGACCCATCGTGGTGACGGTCATGTAGAGAGCCATAGCGTTACCTCGAACTGAGGGACTGTCAAGAATATCTGCGTATAGACCGCCGATCACGGTTGTAGGCGCCGCAGCGCTGATACCGCAGATGAGTCGAAAGACGAGAAGAGCAGCATAGTTCGGAGCTCCACTGCATGCCAACATAAAGATGATGTAGCCGAGATATGTACCGATCAGAACAGGTCGACGACCAATGTACTCGCTGAGAGGACCAAAGAGAAGAGGTCCGAGAACGTATCCAACCATGTATAAAGAGTTGAGGAGGATGAGGTGAACGGGGTTGGTAACGTGGAACTGCTCGGCGATGATATCGAGGGCGCCCGAGGGCATAGAAGAGCCAAAGTTGCCATTGAAGGTGCATGTGAATCCAGCAATGACGATATGGAGTTTTCTCATGGGAGACAGCTTGAGAGGATCCCAAGACTCGCCATCAGACCAGTTGGACTCGTCGGAGGAGTCTTGTCTGTCCTCGATATCGACGATTGTGGTGTTTCTTGTGGCATCGTTGCCAAAGAATTGCGTATCGGTTACGCCCATATTTGGTATAAACTGGATTTGTATTTCACAGTTTAAAGAGAATAGTGACTTGATTTAAAACAAGATATTGTAGTAGATGGTCGACGTTGGGCCTTGTACTTATATCATTCCGTCAGCTTCTCCGTCTCCACGGCGGTTTCCACATGGTATACCCAACTACACGCATTTACCCCATCCAGTGAAATCTTTTTCTTCCTTATGATCAATCGATTACTCGATTGACTCAATCGTAACAGAAGGGCGCACAACTTCTGTGGGTTTTTGGTTTTGGCGTATAAGTCAACTCACGATGCTATTGGGTAGAATCGCCGATGGCGTCGATGACAAATCGAGTCCACATTTCTTCGGTTTTTATAATTCCCGAGTCATGTACTCTATCACTCGTCAACCGAGAAACTCATAAATGTCCTTTATCGGAAGTTTTCTGCTTGGTCGGTGAGTAGGGCGCGTGCATATTTCTCTGTTCCAAGAATGTCTATGGAAAGACACGACACGACGCATCGGCATCCTGAGCCGGCCCCGGCCACTACTACCGCGCGGCAACATGTTACTCGACGGAGAACCAGTAGGTTATTTTCTTTGATATTTCCTTTTTGGGAAGTACTATCTATGCATTTGATACCATCGAGTTGTTGTTCAGTTATATTGGCGATATATATCAATTACCCCGTCAGGTGGTCACGAATAATCGAGGCACAAGGAGCCATTATAACATACTTTAGGCCAATATTCAACTAAATTGCCTAATAAATATTATCTTCTCTTACCCTTTTACCTAAAGTTAGGCCGTCTATTCATACCCAGGCTAACAGCAATACCCCATAGACGGAAGAGCATGTATAACATGTCATCAGCGCAAAGTCCGCTGTGATATACTCGAAAAAGGCATCCCTTGCTCCCACTGCCAGTCCCAAAATAAGTCAAACTGCCGCATATACGAAAAGAAAAAGACGAGATCCTCTCGTACACCCGTCACTCATTCTAGCAATATCCCCCTTCAACCTCGCCAACCTGGTCAACAATGCTTGACAGCACCAGCAACACCGAATGCAACAAGACTCTGGCCAGAAGGTCCCGTTGACCCTATCACTCGTCCTAGTTCATCTGCCGATTATCACCACCATGACTCTCCCTCCACCATGCAAGACTCGGCCGACAACGAAGAAGGCCACGAGACGCGCAACTTGGCACACTTTATCGGTCAGGATCTGCCCAAAGTAGGCGAAATCTCACGGTCTGAACGCCTCTACTTTATTGGTTCCGAGTTCTCCAATCTCAACTATCTCGTAAGTCATCGAGCTCTGAGGATGGATCAAAAGGACGTACTGCACTTTGGGAGTCGTGCGCTGGCTCGAAAAGTGCCAGAGGTGCCAGAGGAAGCTCTGAAGCTGCCACCAAAAGCCTTGGCCGATGAACTCGTCAGAGCCTACTTCGTTCACGTTAATCGAGGATTCCCCATCATTGATGAGGAAGAGTTTATGGAGAGCTACAACGGCTCCGACTCACCGAAGCTTGTATCACTTCCTGTGCTAAATGCAGTCTTTCTCGTCGGTGCCCATGTCTTGTCTTCAACCCGAGAGGACTGCAGGGCCAGTACCTATATCTTCTTCCGAAGGGCTAAGCTACTCTTTGACTATCGCTTTGAGCAGCACCGCGAGACGTATCTACAGGTTGCTCTGTTACTGACATGGCAATGTGACAACCTTGAAGATATCGTCTCCAACTCGTGGGTACGTATTTCCCATACATGGCTCGTTCTGGCGACTCTGGCTGACTTCATTACAGCATTGGGTGGGAGTTGCTGCTCGGACAGCGTTCGGCATGGGGATGCACCGTGATGCAACATCGTCCGTTCTCAACACCATAGACAAGCGCCAATGGGTTCGGCTATGGTGGTGTCTCTTTCAGTTTGATGTAATGGTTTCCGCCTCTTTTGGTCGACCGTTAGCCATGTGAGTACCCCTGAAACATCATCTCTATATGCCAGTTTGACTGACACGACCAAAGCAACCTCGACGAGTCCGACACGCCGATGCTTGAGGAGAAACACTTCCAAGGTATCTCTCAAGGAAATCCTATTTTCACCATTGAACATACGAAACTATGCATCATCTTCTCCAAAGCCATGAGACGACGTGTAGCATTACGAGCCACCGCAGCTGATCGGGCCGAAGCAACCAAGCAAGCTGATGAAGAACTTGCCGAGTTCATAACCCAACTACCAGAAAGTCTTCGACTATCACATCCTGATCCAGATACTTGGCAAGCCATTCTACATCTCTCATACAACAACTTCCTCATCCTCCTTCACCGACCACCACCGCATCAGGACCCGGCACAGTTTTCTGCGGATGCCGCCACGGATCTGAGCATCTGCGGCGACGCTGTCATGGCAGCCAACTCTATTTTCGAATCCCTCCGAACAAGAAATACCCTTTGCGACTTGTGGCTGCCCTCGGTGCATGTCTTGTTCACCTGTCTACTTCACGTTGCCAGCGAGTTAAACTCCACCAACCCTCTCGTCGCTGCAAAGTCGTCACGCATGTTTGACTCTCTTCTTAACACTCTGCGCGACATCTCGCAGTACTGGATATATGCCAAGAGTCTTTTACGGCTCTTTGAAGAGCGGGCAATGTGGAACAAGAGGCAGAGGAGCCAGACTCTTCGGTCTTCTGAGGGTCCTAGTGATCGCCCACTTCAACACAACGAAAGTACCGGCACTTCAGACTTTTCTCTACGGCCTAATCCAATGAGTCTTCCCAGAGTGATGCATAACACCCCTATAGGTACAGCAGCCACAAGTCTACAGCCTTCTCCCGCGCAGCTTTCCAATAGTCCAGCGTATGGCTTCAATTTCGACTTTGGGGGTGCCCTAGGTCAACAGACCGACACATCTCGAGGTGTGCAGCAGCAAGAGGGGCTTCCATATGGAAACGGTTTTGTTAACAATGGCATCGATATGACTGGAACTGGAAACGGGGAAGCGATGAATTTGCTGCCAGTACCTTCAGTTCTAGAATTCCTTCTGGCAGGGATGGACAACCAGTATGATTTCTGATCACAATGAATGAGTAGGAGTATCAGCAAATATTAGTATGAATTCTACCATAATATCATCACAAGATATCATAAACTCTACTATGTCAAGTCTCTCGTATGATTTATTATACTTGCCTGAGGATAAACTATCCCCGTAGAAGTAAATACCAGACCTAATGTTATCCATAGCCCACGTGTATCACCGCAATCGTCTAAACCTTCCATCACCAACCTCCCGATGCATGTGACACTTCACACCCATGCCATAATCCCCACACAGACTCAAAGCTTTCACCGTTCCATAAGAATCTATGACCATTCTAGATTTTTCTGCATATTCGGCCGACCACCCGATCCGATATACGCCCTAGGGCGCGGAAAATAAAAAAGAAACTACTGGCAAAGCTAACAAGGGTGTCATGTCAGTTCGGAAGTTTGAGCCAATCGCCTTTCACCGTTTATTGTGGTATTCGGAAGTTAACTACCTTACAGGTAAAACCGAGCTGCAAGAGAAAGAGTTTGAAAGAACCACACGCGGAATGGAATTCTCATCATGTAAATTTTATATAGATACGGGCCTTTTATCAATATCCATTACATACTCACTAAGCGGGAATAACATGTATATCCGTGGCACTGTCCTAGCATCACCACCATGAACTAAACCACCACAAGGAGCTTGTAGGTATTACTTACTACCTCATGGTTTCGTGATTTTACTACCACCACTACGGATATCTGGACTTGTAGATAATCCCAATGCCGAAAAATTCACATGACAAGGTCAACCAACACCTGGTCGACCTTGTCAAAACAATAGACAGACACAGACACAGACATATCAAAAACAAGAAAAACTGCTTTGTTGCTTCAAACGGCCATCATCATTGATTAAGATATCTCATGTGACGACATGCGTGTGTGTGTGTGCGTGTGCGCAATCATAGCCTCGCAGCCACGTAACCTACTGACTCAACCAACACCACATCATCCTATACCATATACCCAACCCAAGACAACCAAGCAAAACCTTTCCGCGCCCTTTCCGCCATGACTGATTTTGATACATTTCCTTCGTTACCGTCCCGACCTTGCGCCAACGCCAGTAGCCCTCTCCAATCCCAATTCCTCCACTCCTATAAAGATGGCTCCCGACTGAGCATGCTCCACTGATCCCGAATCTGGGACTGGAGTAAAATCTCCCACGCTGCAGACCCTGTACCGGCCTGCTCGCTCGAGCCCAATCCATCCATAGGTATTTTACAAGTATATACTGCAATCATTAGGGCAACGTAGACCGACACGTCCTCGAAAACAAAACCTATAGCCAGCCACGAGATGTTCGACCACAGCAACCCATACGGGTCCGGCTCGCCTAGTTGCTTCTTTTCTTCGCTCGACATTTCAAGGCAGTCGACCTTGCCATTGCTTCTCTTTGCGCTCCTGGCTGACGAGTACTGTAATACCTCTTTCATCCAGTCGTATCCGCAGTTGACGGGGAATTCGTGCCCTTGTGCCTCCTAAAGAAAGGAAAGTCCTTCATCCTGAACCTGCTCGTCTTCTTCCGTAGCGATTTGCCTTCGGCCTTGCCAATGCTTCCACCTGTCGTGCTCGCGTTGGATCTTGTCTCGTCGTCAATTGGCGAACCATCATGGCGAACTGTTCCTGGGCTTCCGTTCAAGCTTGCAGAGTCAACGTTGATCTTAGGGATCCCAACTGCATGTTCAGTCGAATCCCCACTGACAATGCTCGTACCCCTTGTGCTTGGTGACATTGGCATCTGGGCCGTTGTAGCGCTCGTCGCTTGCGAGGCCCAATCTCCTGAACAAGTCCCCGATACACTTCCTTCAGTAGTCTCGCTCGATCGTTGATTTGCTGATGGCATTGATCTGCCGTCTGTGGAGCTCTCTCTCCTAGTTTGCGTCTGGAACGGGTCGCTGTTTGCCAATTCTCTGACCGCGTCGAATGTCGATGCTGAACCGTTGGATTCTCGAGACTCCACAATTGTGCCGTTCGCAGATGATGGTCCCATTGTCCTTTGACTATCGGCCGGCGATAGATCCAGTCGTTCCGAGCGTGGCATGGGTAGCTCACCATTCCCCACTGGCGTCGTGTCCGATCCACGATCTGTTGCCTCCAGCGTCGGTGTCATATCTCTTCTATCCTCCTCTTGCGGTACCGCAAAACTCATAGTCCTTGGCGAGAATGTACCCTCATTACGAAGACGCCTCCGAATAGGATCGTCCAGCGGCTGCTTTCCTTTTTCCTGTTGAAGCTTGAGCTCGAAGAGACTTTTATTCATTTCAAGCTCATCGACAGTGTACTGCATAGCGGGCATGATGTCGGCGACGCCTTGAAATAGAGGTGTGGCAAAGAGGTTCATAAAGCCGAGTTGACCTTGAGCCAGTGAAAGCATGTCTTGCTTGGGTGGCGTCATAAGTGATGACGGAATGCTAAGTTCACTTTCCATGGATGCCTGTCGTGAGAATTCTTCCGAGAGAATGTATGTCCATTGCAAAGCTATTTCGTGGTTCCGCGCCTGGAACATCAGTATTAGCCACTAAATCCGATCAAGTCAGTGACAATAAATCAACATACCACGTTGCTGATGTCGGCACATTTGATGAGTAATGAGCAAGCCAAGGACTTGTTCTCTTCCATTTGCCGACCATTCCAGCCATCAGTACTGTTGTTCGCCTGAAGTCGCTCTTGGACGTCACCAAGCTTCTTCATGTAATCAAAATGCAAGCCCATATCTGTAGCCAAGATAGAACTGATCATGAGCTTACGCATTTTGGCGTCTTCGAAAGCTGCGGGCCAATATCGTCGGAGAATCTGCGAGTAAGCTGCGCAATGAAACGACTCCAAAACGGATCGATCATTGTACAACTGGGCCAGAGGCGCGTTTAGTGTCACAAGGAAACCGTTGTTTACACCTGGATGTCCAACGTCATGGCCAATCGCAGTGATGAGGAGCGTCAGAGCTTCGAAGGGCGTAATCAGAGACGCCATGGGTGATTTTTCCGGCATAACCCGGGGCTCGGTACCCGAGGGATAAGGCGAGAGAGCACCGATGTGTACCAGGAAATTGAAGGTAGCTTGCAGAACATCCACCACATGGCGAAAATTGTGGTATGGAACAAAATTGTTATATGCAGCACGGCAAGCAACAAGAAAGCTGATTAGTTGATCTGAGCTGAGTCAGTATGTGGCCAGCCGACACCAGTCTAAAACAGTAACGTACCTGCATGTATCCGCCATCGCTCAAGCTCCGGCATAGCCAAGGCGTGTCTGAACATGTCCATGGCTGCGACTAACAACTCATCATCTGTGAATGAATGAGCGCAGAAGCGCCAATTTCCTATCGCATCAGCAATGGCAGCCTGCCGTTCCGAAGAGACAGCCACGTGGGCATTGTTTATTTGATCGTCGCTGGTGCCTAGGCGGCAGATCCCCTTCATCAGTCCAGAAACCATAGCTTCGCGAAGATATGCAAATGGTTTCTCTTCGTTGACACCCACCCACGACCGTTTCCGACCTTGCCTAATTTCCAACAAGGTTGATTGCTCCTTGGCAGCATCTCTGTGGGCTCGATAGGCGCAAATTTCCAGACTGGTAATGCACTTGCTACTCATGGGGCAGATGATGACGTCGACAGCCCCAAGGTCTAGGCATCTTCTTATGAGTTGCCGATCTGTATCAACCGGGCCCAGCATCAAAGCATTCTGCTCAACAGCACCGTCGGTCATCTGGCCGTTGGTGGATGAATGCTCTGCCTCAAAGCTGCTGATTACCGGGATAGGCACCACAAGTTTGGACATACCACGCAAGTGAGCCTCGGTGATGATCTTTTGGAGCAGACCCAAGCCGTATAGGTCCTCGTCAGGCGTGTGTATATCGACATTTTCTGTGGATGAATTGCAAGAAGGAGAAGGCGACGAGGCCCTTCTTCGCGACTCGGGGATTGGACCATCGTGTGGCGTATCGAGTAGAACCAAAGTCGGCTTGAGGTCAAGCATAGATCCCTCCTGCAATTCGAAAAGTTTTGTTAAGCAAGCGCCTCCAGATGCGCAAACGTGAACTGGAACAAATGTTAGTAAGTGGAGAAATGACTCATGCCGACATCATATCAATGAAAAACGAACCATCACCAAAGGCATCTAGCAGAGGCTGTACAACATGACGAGCTTCGGCCGTTGCCCAATCGACACTATCGTCAGAGGTGCTATGAATCAATCCATCTTCGCTGACATTGCGATTGACATAGATAACGTGACAAGCGGCGCGGTCCATGGTGCTCATGGAGAGCTACCAGTCTCGCGACTGGAGCACCGTAGCCCTTCGGGCAGTTGAAAACTTGTGCCAAGATACGACGATTTACGACAATGAAATAGCCTCGCGAAATCCCGGAGACCAAGTTATCTGTGAACCCACCGAGCAGGGTTCAAGTGTCGTGTGTGAGCAGGGAGATGATCGAGGTTCGAGAGGTCGTGATTGAAATACGCAACGATCGCGAAGCAGCCCAGCAAGATTGACTTAGCAGCTGCAGGACATTCGAGCCGAGGGAAATGAAATCGTCTTGAATATGAGAGATTGGAGCCCAAATATCGAACTGTCTTTGCCCGTATGCGACGTTGATCGAGTCGAGTCGATTTGATGAACCTAGTTCGGTGATACAACAAAATGGTGTTTTCCGTCTGGGAGGGTCGGACAGGCTGTCAGACTGGCGTCGCGGTGGCGGAAGCTGTCGGCAGGCGACAGGGTTCGTGCAATTCGAAAAGAAATCGAGGCTGCCAGGCGGGAAGCGGATGTTAGCTTGCGAGTCGAAAATAGTGTCGCGAAAGGCGTCGTGAAAGCAGCGATGGATGCGAAAATAGGGCGAGAGAGGGATTTGAAAAATGATGGCGCAGGAGGAAGAAGCGCGATGAATTGTAAATGGAGGGGATAAGAAGACTCCAAAACTGGATTGGATTGGACTAAGATGGGAAAGGGCCACCAAGGAATGACCAGGGGATGTGAAAGAAGAAGGAAAGAGACGAGACAGGACAGGAACGTTGGGTTGTCTGAGTGAGGGTGGAGGGCTTGGAATCGCAGGTGTAGGTAGAGTTGGAAGGTACCCGACCCGAGTAGCAGTAGCAGCAGAGCAGAGCAGAGAATGGAGCACGCGTGCGCTGGAACAATGGATGGTGTCAGGGCGATGAAGGTATCAGCCCGGGCTTTAGCTTACCTTGTTTGGAGGTACTGTACTACCTCTAGTACCTACTGTATGCAGTATGAGACCTGCTTAGCGGCACGCAAAAGGTGTCTGATCCTGGTTGGAGAATGGAAGGACTAGGGAAGGATGAGGGAAGACCCAAGGCAGGGCAAGGGCACCGACAGTCGCAGTAACCGGGTCCGGGGGAGGAGGGAGAAGATCTGCGAGCGTGGCTGCAAGCGGAGAGGAGCGATTGCAGTGTATGTACAGTAGTGAGTTCAGCGCAACGCAAGGCAGCGCAGCGCGGACGGGACGGATGGTGCGACGTGACGACAAGAGCGGAACGGAAGAATTGATGGGAAAGGGTGAGATAAGGCCAATAGATAAGGCAAGTTGAGGTAACAATTAAGGAAGAACCAGGCAAAGAAGTACCTTGGTGATGTGATGTGATGTGATGTGATGTGAGATGAGATGAGATGAGATGAAAGAATGGCTGCGCGCGCAAACAGTGGCTGACTTGAAGCCTTGACTGGAGTGAATTGAATGGAACCTAGAGAGCTGGAGCCTCTCCAGTGCAGCCAGTGGGAGGCAAACAACCTAGGACTCGAAGGTGGAGCGAGGACGAGAAAACGAAGACAAGGCGAGGCCAAGAGCAAAGGTAACAAAGTAGAGGCGGGAAGCAAGCCTGGCGCCGGCAGTCGAGTTACTCGAATAGATTGACAAGTACCTTAGTGGAATGATTTGCCGTGAAGTCAACGCAAGAGACGTGGAGAAGGAGAGTCAAACGGCGAGTCAGATGCGACCGGATCGAGGGTCGAATTGGTCCAAGGAACGGATTCAGACAAGAGTTGTCGGGGTGGGATTTTTTCTCTCTCAGGGAGGGAGAAGAGAGAGGGTGAGAGAGAGGAGGGAGGTCTCAAAGCCAGGGGGGCAAGGAGTAAAAGAAAAGAGCGACATTTTACCCCCCTCCAAAGCAAACATCACTTCCATAGCAGGTACCTTATCTTTTGTTGTGAACTTTTAGGGGACTCTACAGGGCCTTTTACGGGGCAGATGTTAGGTGCCCAAGAAAAATGGATTTCCCTTGTTTCTACTGGGGAAAAAAGGAAAGAATAAACAAAAAATGATGCGAGAACAAAGAATAGTGGAAATTGAGTGCTCCGCAGGGACAAATAGAATAAACAGAACCCGTTTTCCTTACGAAAGACACAGAAACTGAAACTATCGTATGTAATAGAGGCTGATGACGCAGCTCTTACAAAGACTTGTTCAGGTGGCAGAGACCTAGACAATCCGCTGTACCTTACTATTTGACCAGTGAGGGCCTCATTCTGGCTGAAGCAACAACACAAGTTGCGCCAGGAGGTACAAAATGGACGTGTCGAAATCACTGAACTAGTGATGACGAATACTCAGAATAAACACTGCCAAGCCGCTGGGTGAGGGTCATTGTCAACGGAGAAGAGCTTGCGAAGAGGCTTGGGAGCTTGTACAAGTGCCGTCTGGGCTGGCGGGGAAGGCTTGTGAACAATGCACGCTGTCTCTGGTGCCCCTTCAGCGATTGACAGTGGCGATTATGAGATGATGGTGGTTGCGCAAGACACAACGGTCACTGCAAGGCATTGTAGGGTTACTATACTCTGCTGTGCCGCCTGCATCAGGGTTCCTTGGGCCTCCATCGTGAGTGAAGTTGGAGGACATTCTTAGGCGTGGTCGAGGATCGTCGTTACAGACAGGGGAACGTGCTTGCAACGAGACGCGAGGCACCAAGGCAGCTGGGCTAGAACCCACCTCGTGCTCCACCCGCAATGGCCGGGATCAGGGCTACCCTTGTCTTATGACAGCCAATTACGTCGTACTTGCAGTGTCAGCCAACAGAGTGGACAAAGGAGGGTCCAAGCGGCTTGCTTTGAATTCTTCTGGCCGTCTTCGAGAATCTGGAATGGGGTCACAGTCCCCATAATAATCCGACAGGGGTGCTCGGGGGGCTGCAGCGCAAAGGGGAACCAAGAATCATTCTCGAAGGAAGCACAGTCTCGGCGTACAGTGCAAGTTTCTCCAGACACGATAACCATGCCGCCCATGTGCTACAGTCTACTTGTGAGACTTCTATCCATGGTTCATGTTCAGTTAATACCCGTATGTGACTTCTGAATGCACGTAATCGTGAAACTGTAAATGTCCTTATTCATTGACCAGAAGACTCACAGGAGCACTTCCAGGGTGACACGCATCGTCTAAACAAAACCACCTGCTCGTAAGGCCTGCTCGTAATTCGTCATACTCAGTGCATCCTGTACTGTCCAATCAAGGTTTCGGTTTAGTTGCTTAAGTCGAACTGCAGAATGCTCTTTGAAGTGAACCACGCATGATCTCCACACCGTCCAGTAGTTGAGCTTGAGACACTGTGGCATTGGCCAGTTGCGGACGGGAACTTGATGCAATGGATTGAAGGATAGTGCTCTGAAAGCTGCTGTCGTGGGCTCTGAATCACACTGGAACTCACTTCTGCTAGACGATAGGTAGGTACCTGGGGCTCTTTCCTGCAAGGTGCAGGGCGCTCCAGGGAAGTAACCACCTTACCTACCCAAGTAGGCAAGTATTACTAAGATAGTTAGGCATGTACGTAGGAGATGCACCGGGGAGGTCTTTCCGTGCAGTTAAGGTGCAGGCAGTTGCAGCTTGCCCACCCGCAACCCAGTGGAGTCCACCAGCAGCCGCTGTAAGTTGAATACAACCTTGGTAAAATCATCCATACTGTACATCCACAAGCATCAATAACCTACTCCACCATCCAAGTCAACTTATTGCCTGGCAAGTATTATCAAGCAAACATCAACATGAATATGACAGATCTGAGATCCAAATCTTGTTACCATAGTCTTCCTACGCTAGAGGACCTCATCAACTCACCCTTATGCCACTAGGCACTTAACATACGACAACAACGCCAACTTCGTCCGCCTTCATTCTTCGACTTTCTTGTCTCGCTCTTTCATTCCCATCTCCATCGCCCCATTCCATCACCATTCGCATCCGCCATAGGCCATAGGCTCGGTGCCCCGCACCAGACCGGCTCGAAACTCTCCCCGCCTCTAATAGAGGCTACTGTTAGACGAGGTACGCAACAGCTACGCTTTAGGTATAGAATGAGCTCCAACAGCTGCAAGATTCATCGCGATACGACTCAAAGAATGAAACCATCATCGTCTCGTTCCTCTTGCTTATTCAACGTTTGTTTGATGCCCCACGTCCAGGCGAATTCTCCGGCTCGCTTTCATGGCAGAAAACCCTAGCTGCCGCAAATCGTTACCACCATGTCCACACACAAGCTTTCTGGTTTCCATAAACTGGGCCGAAAGGGGCAAAGTGCGTCAGGGCTCTAGCAGGCCCGGGTTGCGGTTGATGGCTCTAGCTGGCTTCCGGCCAGCCTACAGCCCGCCCTAGGGAATGATGGAGAACTTGGCCTTTATGGGCTTTGTGCGATGTGCATGCTGGGCATGTCTGTCTGTACAACCCTTACCATACTAGCAGCGGACCACAAGAGACGCCAGAAGAACTCCCCGTGCGCTCTAGTTGCTGGCTGTGTAGATATGTCATAGCCATGACGCCCAAGAGCCGAAAGGCTACAGCCTCAAAGGCTAGGTCTACTGCCATGACAAAGGCTGGACCCCACTTCAAGCCTCAAGATGAAGGAAGAGACTCCCATCTCATCCATTAACCAACTCCACCCCAGCCAATCTAGAAACCCCGAACCGAGGCACAGCAACCCACGCCTGGTTACTTAGACTTTGAGCACCCCACAGAGTCACCGAGAGGTGCCCTGTCTGGCTTTTCTGCACGGGAGTTTACTCCTATCTCGGCCGTCTCCTGTCCAAGGTCTCGACTCTCAACAGGTATCTTGTTCCTGGCTGACCTTTGACCAATTGGCCAGGTTCTAGGCCCATTTGACTTGACTTTTGCTCTTCGCCAGTTGAAGAACATGTCACTCCGACTTGGTCCCATATGGGTTGTGTCTCCGATGTCGTGGTCGCCGATGGAGGCTCCGCAAGCCCTGCGATACTGAGCTGAGTCGCGGGAGCGGGTCTTGATGGCTTTGCCGTACTTCCCGGACCGGCAAATATGGAATTCTATTGTTATTGATCGTTTCGTTTGTGTCCTTTTTGTCGTTGGAAAAAGGCATAGCAATCAAAGCTATGTTCAACTGAACTTGAGCCTTAGATGTAATACTTGTGTTAACCGAATTGGGTAGATTTTACTCAATCTTGTGGGCTCACGACATGGCCCATAGCATCTCGTCAATCCTACAACCGGCTTCCCTATCAATGATACATTATATCAAATCTCACCTTACATCATGTATGAAATCATCAGCATCTAACCAGCATTTGTCGGCTCGAGTTTCTGGAAAGTCAGCAAAAGTTTGGCTGGCAGGCCTATCAAGGTAGCAAGGTCAACCTGATGAACACAAGAAATAATCCACATGGTGTCAAATGTGGGATGGTTCTGACACATCGGATACTAAACAACTTATTGTATCTATCAGCTCTGCCTCTTTGTGTTGTTACTTACTATCAATTACCAAAACCCCTCTACACTTATCCACCTCACAGGCAACGCACGTCGAGCGCCCTCAATCTAGCGGCCGCTCTCTTGGCTCTCATTTTCAGCCCGCTCGGGTGGAGCGAGAAATGGCATCAAGCAGTTCCTCCTAGACAGCGGGTTGGTCGATTATTGGGGACTTGCCCCAAGCTTGGAGAAAACCCTTGGGCCCTGTCCCATACGCCGCATCACTGCCGCCATACGATACTGTATCTCATCACGTTGTATAGTGAGCGCTGAGACATGCCACCACCTGTCTGTCTTTCTACAGTATCTACAGGGTCTCAACCCCAGCGAACACTCTTTACAGCTTCCTATCGGGTTACCCATCTCCTGGAACGGGGGGACACAATGTCTCCGATACCTAACCATAATAAGCGTTGCTCAAGTGGATGCTCTTGACCAGGGGCCTTGAACTGGGGAAACCATGCCATCTTGACCGTAACGTGGAGATGGCGACATTAAACGCTCCAGCCCTGGGCGATAACTAGGTCTCGGTGCTTCTGCTCGAGCTACGTACTGAAGATACTATCGCCATATGCTATGGTTAGTATCTATAATTTGGTTATATGATCCGAGTTATAGGACCTCCTTAAAGATTCGTAGATCTAAGCGCTGCAGGGAACATGCTTGTTGAACACCCATATGCCATATAAATATATACCTCAAGACAACCAAATATCCGACGTTATCCTGAATCTCACCGACGTGGAGAGCTGAAACGAGATGGAATCTATCCGTGCTCCTGCCGCTCGCCCGAAAGGTTTTGTGGTAGATGTTGAAGGTGGTTCTGTATACAGAACATATGGAAACGCTTGCGACTTGCACACTCGTCTTTCTTGTAATGAGACTATGCACTGTTCAGCCATTCTCTTGCTTAAACTAGTTGTATAGACATGTTTTGACCTTTTAGGTCCGTTTAACTGAATATGCTTGATGCAAAAAAACAAACCAAACGCCGTATTCTACCCGTCAGACCGATACGAGATGCTCGGTGACAGTGAACATGCGCCATCTATTCCATTCGTCACTTCTTTCTATCTACAACTCTCTCAACATGCCCTACACATGTTTGTTTGTACCAGGTCGTCGTTTCATTCATGTTTCTTAAGTCTCTGCCGTTTTCTCATGTCTAGACAGCATAATCTGCCAAGATTGAATATGACCCAGGGCCGCTTTTTGTTCGACCGAGAGCCGTCCTACTCGGCCTTAGTTCCCTTTTCGCCCTCAAGATGAATTTCGGCCACTTCGTTCGAATCTCGATCGCTCTCTGCCGCGGCTGGCACATCGATTACGTCTTTGCGATCCCACGTAGCATTCCGGATATCTGCCAGTGTCGCCTTGTGAGAGGCTGCAGGCTCAGAGTCGCCTTCTAAGGGGCCATGGCCTGTCATGACTGTATCGG
This sequence comes from Fusarium sarcochroum, assembly GCA_013266185.1. Lineage (NCBI taxonomy): Eukaryota > Fungi > Ascomycota > Sordariomycetes > Hypocreales > Nectriaceae > Fusarium > Fusarium sarcochroum. The sequence continues at coordinate 25,098 of JABEXW010000210.1, forward strand.
GGTCGTCGAACTGACTAAGACCACGCTCGTCAGCCGAAGAATCCAACTGCACATCATCAGAGGGAATGTCTGCAGCCGTAGAATCCTCGGCGCCACTATCGCCTATGTTTTCAAAGTTCCAGCCCTGGGCCATGTTAAGTGACCCGCTGTCCAGCCGTTGGTATACACCCTTCACATCCACACCTTCGTCCTCGACACTATCGTGAATGGCTTCCATGCGTTGAGGGTCCGCATATGGGGGAAGATCGTTGTCGTCGTCATCCGGTCCAGCTAAAGAGGTGACAGTGATTCTATCCGAACCACGATCGACGAGACGGTGAGTTGCTGCGGCTCCGGTCCCAGCGCTCGACAACCCAGTCAGGGAGGAGACCTCGCCTCGGCGCTGACCTTCCCCCGTCTCGCCATCTTCCTCTTCGGAGTTTGCTTCACTGTCCCTGTATTTCTCAGAGATGACTCCGAACCGCGATCCGCCCAAAGGGGTGCTCGAGCGGCGGCGGTAGAAGAGTAGATAGGCGGCTGATGTGATACATGTAGAAGGGTCTGTTACAGGGCTCACAGATGAATCTATTTCTATGTTAGTTTCAAGGGCTTTGTAGGAGGGGGCAAATAAGCATTTGGACACCTACCATTATAGTTATACCAACGCCCGTCAACGAAATTCTTGGCATAGGCAGTGTAGTGACCTCCGCCGAGGCCACCGTAGTGGTCGTCGACTGCAATCAAATCGTAAACCTCGTTCTTGCCGTCGTCTTTCTGGATGACCCTGGAGGTAAGGTCGAGGCCCTCGATGGGGAAGTCGACCATAACATCCAACTTATCTCGTCGGTATCCAGAGCTACTAAATCGCTTGAGATGAGCAACGAGGATATCCGGTGATTTCCAGAGATCAAACTTCTTGCTAGCTCTTCTATGCTCTTTGCAACGGGGACAGTACCACATGTCTTGTTCAGAGAGAATCTCGGCCCTCTCAAACTCGTCCAGGCATTCATCAAGGGTGATGCCGCGTGTGCGGCGATGTTGTCTCCTTCTTTGGCTGATCTTAAGAGCAGAGTCGTTGAGAGTATCCATCGCCATGAAGGTGGAAGCTCCTTGTTCATCCGAGGAGATCTTGGGAGAGCCACCAAACACCTTGTCCCAGGCGTCCTCGTTCCAGTCCACAACAAGACCTTCACCAAGACGGACGAGAGGCCCGCCATCGGCAACAGCAGGAGGTTGAGGCTGAGGCTTGACATTGGGTACTTTGTGCTTCTTTTCTCGCGCGTTTCGTTCTCGACGCTTGTTGCCCTTCTTGCCGTATTTCTGATTCTTGTTTAACTTCCTTCGCCCAGCAGGACCCATCTTTGAAGGGCGGCCGTTGAATTTCTGCAATGTGTAAGTGGCAGAGCTATTGAATGAACTAACAAAGCAACTTACTCGTTGGGGTTCTTGTACGTCTTCCTCGCTAGATTCTGCTGTCATTCGGGTCTGAGATGTCTCGACCTTGGAACTCTCATCGTTGGTGCTTTCATCATCATTGCCTGACGGTGTGCTGCTGTCATCGTCACGGCTGGCAGCATCTTCGTCATCGACTTCTGGTTCAGGGATGCGGTCTGATAGCTTGTTCAGGTGTCGACTGTGATCTACACTGGACCAACCCGTTGGCACACCACTGTTTGAAGAGCTATCGGCGAAATAGCAAAGCTCGAAGAGATTTTGAAGTTCAGGGTCCAGGAAACCATCTGGGTCGACGAACTTGGGCCGCTTCGAGTTGAAACGCTTCAAGATCTGGGGTTGATGAGGAAGAGCGCCGGGGCCGTCACTTGCGTCTTTCATGTGCACATCTACGATATCGTCCTCGCCTTCAACCGAATTGGCAACGACCTTACCGTCGCCCGATGAGTCGGCATCTGAAGCAGACGTGAGTACCGTCTCTGCGTCGGGATTGTCAGAGTTCTCGTCTTGGTTGTCTCTTAGCTTGGACCAAGTTGAGAAAGTGGAAACCTTTTCCAAGACCTTTCGTCGAATGATGTCGATGTCGGAAGCTTCCTCTTTCGTAAGGCAGATGAAGCTTGGGGGGGCCACGCCGTCACGACCACGTCCATAGTTTGACGGGATTCGGTGAACCAAGGGAACTACCATCCGCTCATAACGTGGGTCAGTCCATTCAGTAGTCTCAAGAGGAGTGTCTATGTCTAGCATCGAGCGATACTTCTTGGCTTGCGATTTGTACGGCCAGTTCGTCGGGACAGCCTCAAGCTCGTGGAGCGTGGCAAGGTCAGACTTGGTGATCTCCTCAGTAACGTCCTGAGTATTATCGTAAAGCTTGAAGAAGCGATCCTTGTATTCTTCTCCGCCTATCATTCGCTCCGCTGGAACGCCTGTCCGGACTGATACGAATTGTTTGAGCTGCTCAACGGCGCTGTGCTTAGGCAACTCAACTTCAATCATAACAGGCACGTCGTTCAGGGGCAAGAATTTGATTTTAGCTTGCCACACATCCTCGACCGGTAGAGGAAGAGTCAGGTTGTTGAAAGGATCGAATGTGATGCTGATTTTGCCACATTCGGGGCACTTCAGGGTTGACTTGTACAGGCCCGTAAAGAGGTCGGCAATAACAGAGTCGTCTCGGCGTCGAGTGATATCCCACACCTTATCTGCCATTTCCTTGATAGCCTCTGGGTTGTTGATCATGTCGTCGGTAGAGTCAGGCTTCTCGATATAAGGCTTCTTTTTGATACGGCTCAGATCTTCTTGCAGGGCGTCAAGGAGGAAACCAAGAAATTCTTGAGAGTCTTGCTGGCCCCAACCAGAAAATGTTGATCGGCAACGACCAATAGTTGTCTTGAAATCTCGAGGAGTCACGGCGCTCCTCCCTTCCGTGTAAATATCCTTGAGAAGATTTCCGTATGTCATGGCGACCTTTCCGTTGTATCCTAGAGGGTTGGTCTTGTTGACCTCATCGGCATACTCACCGGTCAGGAAGTACTTTGTCAATTCCTCGACGCTTCGAACGCATTGAAGAGCAGAGTTCATGTAACAAGTGTTTCCCAGATTCTGCAGACCAACGGCGCCAATGCTGCGGCCAGATTTCTTGCCCATTCGGCCTCTTGTTAGCGGGCCACCGGGGGCAGGACTGCTTCGACCACTAGCATTCGACGAAACGAGGCCGCTCCCTCTTGTAGGAATAGACTTGCCATTTGGTGGGCTCTTTCCAGTGTAGTTGCTGACCCACCACTCGTCGATTGCCTCGTCGATAACGAGAACTTGATCCGTCACAAGGTTAAACAAAGACAACTCGGTCTTACCGTTGTACTTAGCGTCGATAGTCCTATCTTCGAGCTGACATTGGACCTTGATGTCGCGAACCTCAGAGAATGAAGCATTATCGAGCAAAAGCCGTGACCAGGAATCTACGGTTTCGACCCCACCCTCCGTTCGGCCTGGAGAATCCGGGGGCGTAAGAGCTCGGGATGGTTCTGAGGGACCAGTGACCGGTTGGACTTGGGGCACTATAAAAAGGCGAATTTTTTGTTCCAACGGTACACCAGTAGCCCTCTTTATCTCTTTGACGAAGGTCTGGGCATGATATTTGCGACTTCTGGCGAACTTGAAAGGAGGAGGGTTCTCGGCTTTGAGCGACTGCTCAATGGGTAGCGGACTGATGTTGGACCACAGGCGGTGAACGGTAAAAACTGGAGGGTGGAACTCGAACTGAATGACGGGATCGTCGCCTCTCTCGGCTGTGTTGATAGCAGTTCGAACAATGGCTTCTTGACCGTCCTTGACGCCATACCACTCAACAACCATCTTCCAAGCGTCCTCAGGGAAGAGTGTGAACTCATTTTCGTTGGTTCCAGGCTTGAGGCGAATGAAACTTTTGCCGTTGGCTTCTTTGATAACTTCCTCGATGATGTCGGAGTTGTCTACAGGGCCAAGGGGTTCTGTTGTAGAATCGTCCTCCTTGCTATCCTTGGAGCCGCCACGCAATGCCAGAGCCTTCTGAACCCAAGTATTGGAGACAAGGTAAGCTACAGTTCCTTCCTTCACCTGAGCATCTTGAGAGGCGCTTAGAAGAGTCTCGATAATCTTGATCTGTTCTTGCAATGGGGGTACCGCTGTCACACGAGAATTAGCTACGAACTTGTTCACCTGCAAGGTGGATGAGTTGCGAGGCTTACGCTGAGAAGGAGAAGCACCGGCAGCCGAAGTTGTGGTGGGCTCGGGCGCATCGACGCTCATGGCTCGGGGCAAGATGCCGGTGGATGGCTGAGAGGGACCCTCGGCAGAGTCGTTGACCTGAGATGAGGCCATGTCGACATCGCGGTTCTTATCCGCGTCGTTCTCGGGATCCATACTGGAAGCACGTCGTTTCAAAGGCGAAGAGGAACGATGGGGAAGGTCTGCATCGCCATTCATGATAGCACGGTGAGAGAGACGCAAGGGAGACTGGCTTCTGGCCAAAGTTCGGGCCGGGCCAGTCTCGTCGCCGCCGCGGTCACTTTCGATAGAGAGGTCGGCGTAGGCGGAGGCACAAGGGCTCGAGGCAGCGGAGGAAGCGTAGTCGGCGGAGACGAGGGAGCTGGTCTGGTGCTGAAGGCGTGGGGGAAGGCTCGAGGCGGGTTGTGAGTCGGCCCGGAGGTAGGAGGGAGTGTCGGGGCGCGAGGCCACGGAGGCGGCGGAGAAGGAGAGGGCGGGATCGTCGTCGACTTCGCAAGAGGGCAGGACCGAGTCAGGAGAAGGCGACGGCGAGTCAATCGAGTCTAGAAGGTCCTTGCGCGAGAGCTTTCTCTTCTTTGAGGACGACGTCTTGAAGGCGAGCTGCCCGGGCAGCTCGC
>JABEXW010000211.1:0-68749 GCA_013266185.1 Fusarium sarcochroum
CCCGTCGCCAAGTCGACTTGGCTACGTGGGAGCAGGTATTATGGAGCTTTGTGAGATTCCCTCAAGAGAGCAGCACCGGAGCATGGGTGGTGTGCCCAGAGGATCGGGCGCCGGAACCAGCAACACTACAACACATCAAGGGAAACGCTCGAGCTTGGCCTGGCTAAGAAGAGAAGGTGAGCGTTACGAAATTCTTTCAAGCGCCAAGAAGACAAGCATCAAGCAACACGGTCAAGGGCAGACTCCTTGGTATTGTCTCGGCATCATAGCCTGGTGGCTCGGGTAAGCCGACCCAGAGTCGCTCGTTGGTAGACAAGGTGGAGAAGTCCGAGGAGCACCTGTTGATGAGACTTGGGGTTTGCCCGAGGAGGCGACGATGCCAAGAGAATGCGCGAGCAGACGAGTCGTTTGAGAAAAAGAGCCAAGAGTGCCAAGAGTCGAGGCATTTGTCCAGCCCATAACATGTTGTACATTCTCCCCAAGCCAAGCCGCCACACACGACAGTGTACCACGCATTACGGGGATGAGCCCCACGTCGTAGAGATGGGGATTACACAGATGGGGCATCTGGTCAGCCAGTGTTTGTGTTATCTAGCCAAGCATGCAGCGCATGCAGAGAAGTTCCATGTTTTACGGGATACCAAGAATTGATAACGCAGTGCCGAGACCTCCTCAGCTCCCCGCGTATCTCAGAGATAACGCGCCAAGGGTCAAACCTCATGAGTGGTGGTTGCGGAGATAACCATAATTATTGCAGATCTGTTGGTTAGGAGTCTAGGGAGTATCAAAAGATGAGACACCAGAGGTTGAGTAGTGGTGGCGTGTTGACGGGCTACCTTATTGACTAGCGGTGATTAAGCGCAAGCTAACTGACTGCATTGCTTGGACAGACCTTATCCCGCAAAACCCACCACCTTATCTCGACCATCTTATTGCTAATATGGCTCAGGTGCACTTCTCGTACTTAGACCGGTACTCTGTCTCACCACCACGCACCTCCTGGGAAAGAACACACCATATTCGGAGTCATTCAACATATCCCCTTGTGAGGCGTGGAAGCATTTGGAGGGTATTTCTGCACGGTCGGATCGATCGATGTATGGATGAATGCCACGGTCGTAGCCGCGGCTGCATCAAACACAGGCTTGCCTACACAGGCACCAGCAATTCTGAACCAGCGGTCTCCAAAAGCTTGCGATATTGACGTCTCCACCCCGTGGAAAGGCCAGGCAAGGGTCTTATTGTGCCTGTCCTTATTACCCCCTGGGGGTGGGTCTCTCGAAATAACCCCGGCCGGTATCGTTTCCATGCGACCAGAATTGGGGGTTCGTTCTGATGGGCCTTTGGGGTTTCCCTTCTACTCCTACCGCGCTCTTATTATGGAGCTTGCCGGGAGATTACTCAGGCTCTCCCATACTGACATGGCGGCTAATTCTAGGTCTACGTACTCGCAGGACCTTGACTTGCGCCTTTGCATTCCTTTTTGGAAAGCTGTTCGGAGCGGCCCCCCATAATTGCTGGGGGGCATACCAAGCAAGTGCTTGTATGTATCTCAACAGCAAAGTGTATGACTTGTTGTAGATATGTTCTTGTCTGCGCAATTCCCCATGCTCTTATTTGACCGTGTATTCAACCATCACGCGCACAACTGCTACGTTCCATCAAGAACCCATGTCGTCCATTGCCGGCATGCGATCTTGTTGTTTGGTGTCAGAGTTTCCATTTGCCCCAACTCTTCAAGACTTGTTTTTCTTATTCTTTCTTTCGAGGCGTGTAGGGCGAGACATGGTAGTTACAGATAGGAACGTTGTGCAGCATCAGGAGATAACCGGGTATGGTCATTTTTTACCCGGACCAAGGCTCCGAACGAACTACTGCAGAAGTAGTCGGCAAAGGATATCTGCATCCTACGCGCTAAACAGCCTGTTTAGACAATGGCTTCAGGGCAAGGTCCCAATCCCAATGTCCAAAAAGTTCTGGAACCTGATCAGAAACAGGACAACCACGCCTTATGTTGACCGATGGGCGTCGTCGACCGATAGCGTGCTCGATTGCCAGGACAGGGGTATGGGCTGGCATACGACGCTGGGAAATTTCTCCAGGGCGCGGCAACCGTCAAGATTCCGGTGCTTCGTTTCGCTATATCTATCACAACGAGGGATATTTAGGAGTCCATCACGGCTGAGAGCATGGACAATTCTGCGGTCAAGGCACGGCACGGATCTCCCGCACCACCAACGGCCCCTTTCATCTTGAGTAATAACGTTTACACGCCTTTAACAGTCACGATCCCGTCCCCGCAGGCCAGCATCGATTTATTACGTTTGAAAATCCACCTCTGCCCGCTGAATAAAGTAGGTGAAGAAGCCTGCTTGACTCGCCGCCCATTTGACCAATTTAATGTTCCAATTTCGTATTGGCGCTTATCTTCTTCGCGGGAATTTGTCTACACTATGATCACGCTGTCATGTTGCTCTTTTGCCAGACGAAAACAACGACAGCAACACTTTATGCGATAACGAGAGAGCATGTCACTATGTCATCTGCGGGCGTCAGTGGCCTTGGCAAAAAGTGAGATTGGAACTGATCGTTCCGTAAGAGGCATGTAGAAAGGTCTTGGAAAAGTCTTGGAAGTTTAGATGGAAGAGCTAAAAGAAGGTGGCGACAGATAATCTGGAGAGTTGGAAGCTTGGTCTTGGGGTCACAATCTGACGAGTGATCAAGTTACCAGCCCGCTTATAGCCGTTGTTGCCCTTCGCAGCACGCGTTTTTGCCCCTCCCCCAGATCAAGGACAAGTCGTTGTCTTGTCGTTGATTGGTTCCCCCACAGTATGAGAATGCTTCTTGTTCCTACAAAGCTGGGAAGATGAGATTGTACGTAATGGAATACTGAGCGTGCTGGTAGCATCTCCACAATGGCTGGCGATGAGACAAGCTTGGACTTTCCAATGAGAAGTTCTTGGGGATGTTGCCCATGCCCAAGATGCTGATTGTCGTTTAATTTCATGACACAACTCGCCTACTCTGTCTGGTACATAGTATATGCTTATGCTTATGCGTTCCCACCTACGATACCCCTGAGCAACAAGGTCGGTTGGCTCAAAGAAAGAAAGAAAGAAAGGAGAAAGAGCAAGGGCAGCGGTAGTCCTGACATTGACCCCCATGAGAAATATCCGACAGATGGATCCCTTGGGGCCCTGTCTGCCCGGCACTCAATACTGTTTTCCGCTTGCGCCTGCTCGGCCATGTGTCCGAGGCGGAATTATCGTATATGGGCATACAACAGATCACGCGTGCTGACTTGAGCTATGGCCAGGCATGTTGTGACGAGACATGTATGCCATCTGTCGACTGATATCTCACGGATCCATGCGCCCTTTTTAACCCGGTAGGCAGTTTTGGAAAAGTCGTTGGTCGGGCCATATTCCGTCACCCTGTTTGGCCAAGAGATTCTCGATTTCTTGGCTAAATACAGGTAGTTTGGTTTCCGCTGTTTCGGTTCTGTTCTTTGATAATGCCAACCAAAAGATGTCCGAATCATTGAGCTTCCCGCCTTTCATATGATGCTCACAGGTATGTGATGAGTGGTAAGGAACATTACTCGAGGTCAGGACAACCCTCATTTGGTTGTAGTCTGACTGAGCAGGGCTTTGATGAGGCTCTATATGCCGTTTTCTATCTGTTTGCTCTCGTCCACATTCTATGCTTTCAGCAATGTATGGCTATGGCCTTTGACCATGATATCGATCAGAGTAGTTACTGACCTACTGACGTAAGGCGGACTTGGAAAAGTGACCTCTCGACTTCTATCATATGTCATATGCATCTCGAATATCCAATTTGACTAATCAATCAGATTTTACAAGCACACAAGCTCATCTGTCTTTGTAATTGAAGTCCTGGCTAAGGTGGCGCCACGCACAATTAACGCAAACCGCACAAAACGCTCAAGGGCGCTTTTCCAGTTTTGGCTTAGCATCGATACCTAGCCGTTATCTTAGCGTGCTTTTACTCCTACATCTCCAGGTTCTTCACCGGGCACTGACCGAAAGTGGACAGCAATTAATGCTCGATTTGGCTTTGAAGATGAAGAAAGCAGCAGATTCAGAGATATCTCTCTATTTGGAAGAGTATCTAATAATATTAATAACATCTGATGGAGAATAGCATCGAAATTATGCAGATGGAAGGTACGTCAAAGCATCACTAATCTTACACTAGGTACCTAGTGATGGAAGCCATCATGACGATAAAGTCATCATTTGCCACATTTGTGCGGTTTCTAGTCACGACCCGATAGTATTAAATAATGGCCATAAAAGCGACTCGACTAAATTAGAAACTCTCAATAACTCATTCGTCATTTCTAACTACTTCTTTCCACCTTTTTAATACCACAACTACCACCCAAATCATCGTTCCTGCCTATTTCATCAAGGTGAATCATCCACTTCTTCACCGAGCACCTTTCAACATCTTTCATCTATTAGAACAATACAATTATCGACCGTGACAATCACCCGCAAGCATGGCATCTACAGACTCGGTCGTCACGACTTCGTATTTACTGGGCAACCTCCACTGTCCAACTTGCGTCACCTTGATCCGCTCCCTCTTACACGACGCTTTCGGCGACAATGTGCTATGGGTTTCTCCAAACCTCGTCACTTCTGTGGTTACAATCGAGCACAAGGACAACTCCTCGGCTTCTGTGTCTAGCATGCAAAAGACACTCCAGAACGCTGGCTTCGACGTGTGCGGTCTCAACACCACCGCGAGCTACGCAAACGATCTATACCGTACCTCTCAAGTCGATCTTGGGGAGAGCAGCCGCATCGCTGAACACTCAGAGGGCTGGCTAGATTCTTTCTTCCATTTCTGGCGCCCTCAAGTATCGCCTGTAGCTTTAGAAGCAGCTCGAGCAGCGCACCTCGAAAACTGCGAAGCATGCCGGTCAGAGAAGACTCATGCAAAGCCATCGCCATCTGACGAAAAACGGCAGCTAGTCCGAGTCTCTTCCGTCATCTCCGACACTCCCACAAGGCGCTGTTCTTTACCTTATCCTCTGCAGCAAGTTGTCACAGATACAGCGCCTGCTCCATCATGGCGAGTGACACTCTCTGTTGGAGGCATGACATGTGCTGTTTGTGTCAACACCATCACTGAGGAAATTCAAAAGTACCCCTGGGTCACTAAAGTAGCTGTCAACCTTGTTTCCAACAGTGCAACAGTCGAATACACCGACGGCGACCGGACCCAGGAAATTGTTGATGCCATCGAGGATCTCGGATACGAGGCAGCAGTCGACCAAGTCGTCAACCTACAAGAGCAAAAGCAGTCAGTCAATGAGCGGGAGGTTGAGGTTCGTGTGGACGGCATCTTTTGCTCACGATGCCCAGAAAGGATCGTCACAACCCTAAAGAGCCTTGCTCCAGGTCGACTTCAGATCTTCCAAGAGCCTACCGTTCAGAACCCGATCTTAAGACTTCGATACACCCCTGAAGCCCCTAGCTTCACCGTTAGACATATCTTGCGAGCTATTGAGGCAGCTGACGAGTCTCTTAAGGCCTCCGTTTACCACCCTCCGACACTCGAAGAGCGGTCTCGAGCCATTAGAGCCAAGCATCAGCGAGCTTTGCTGTACCGCGAGATCCTTACCATTATCTTCGCTATACCTACCTTCGTTCTTGGCATTGTATACATGAGTCTGCTGCCTGGTTCCAATCATGGAAAGATGTACTTGATGAAACCTTGGGTCTCCGGACTCAGCCGCCTCGACATTGCCCTATTCATCCTCGCCACTCCAGTCTACTTCTTTGCTGCCGATGTGTTTCATATCCGGGCAATCAAAGAGATACGAGCAATGTGGCGCTCGGGAAGCCGTATGCCTGTCATGCAACGTTTCTACCGATTCGGCAGCATGAATATGCTTGTTTCTCTGGGAACCAGCATAGCCTATATATCGTCGGTCGCACAGATGATTGCCGCAGCGACATCCAGCCGAAATCATCAAAGCTCTGGAGCCGAGAACTACTTTGACTCTGTCGTCTTCTTAACTCTGTTTCTTCTCGCAGGCAGACTCATCGAGGCTTACAGTAAATCCAAGACTGGCGATGCAGTTGAGATGCTGGGCAAGCTTCGGCCGACAACAGCCCTTCTCCTCGAGAAGAACAAGACTGGAAGTCGAATAACTAGCACTATTCCCGTTGATCAACTTGACTCTGGGGACATAATACGCGTGCCACATGGTGCATCCCCTCCTGCTGATGGTGTTCTTGTCAGTGGAGAAACAAACTTTGATGAGTCGAGTCTCACTGGCGAGTCACGCCTTATCAAGAAGACAGAGGGAGATCAGGTTTTTGCGGGAACAATCAACAAGGCAGCTGCTGTTACTATGCGCGTCACTGGCACCTCTGGGCAATCGATGCTTGACCAAATCGTTCAGGTTGTCCGAGAAGGCCAGACTAAGCGAGCACCCATTGAGCAGATTGCCGACCTCTTAACCACATTCTTTGTACCAGTGATCACCCTTATAGCTGTCATCACCTGGGCCGTATGGATGGCAGTTGGATTTGCTGGTGCTGTCCCTGATCATGAAGAAGCTTCTTCTGGCGGTTGGGCCGTCTTTGCCCTTCAGTTCGCTATTGCTGTCTTCGTTGTTGCATGCCCCTGTGGTCTTGCACTTGCAGCGCCTACAGCCATCTTTGTCGGCGGTGGTATCGCGGCTAAGCACGGTATTCTTGTCAAAGGTGGTGGTGAAGCGTTTGAGAAAGCGAGCAAGATTGATTGCGTCGTGTTTGATAAGACGGGTACCCTCACCGAGGGCGGGGAGCCACAGATTACTGATTCCGCCATCTACCCCGATACTTCGCCTAGTCAAGAGGATCGTCGTGTACTTCTTTCGGCGCTCAAGGCTGTTGAGGAGAGCAGCAGTCATCCCATTGCCAAGGCGGTTGTTTCATTCTGCGGAGACGTTGAATCTGCCGATGTTGAAGGCCTCGAGGAGTTGCCTGGAAGAGGGATGAAAGCCTCTTTCAAGGGCATTGATGGTGAAAGAAGAGAAATGATTGTCGGCAACGAACTTCTTATGCAAGATTGTTCGGTAACTCTGTCATCTCACGTCTGTTTGCTCCTTGAGACGTGGAAGAATGAGGCCAAGTCTGTCGCTCTCGTCGCCACGAAACCATCGTCTGGTGATACCTGGACACTTGCCGCCGCACTCTCCATTTCCGATCCGATCCGTCGCGAGACCATCCCCGTCATCAAAGCTTTGATTGCTCGTGGCATTCAAGTCTGGATGTTGTCTGGTGACAACGTAACGACCGCCCGCGCGGTGGCGCAGCGCGTAGGCATCCCCTCAGAAAACGTCCTAGCTGAGGTTCTCCCCTCAGACAAGGCAGCGAAGATCTCATCGCTCCAAGCCTCCCTCCACGCACGCGGATCAGCGACCAAGCGCGCAACCATCGCCATGGTCGGCGACGGCATCAACGACTCGCCAGCGCTCACGACGGCCGATGTGGGCATCGCCATAGGATCCGGCAGCGACGTGGCCATCAGCAGCGCAGCCTTTGTCCTCGCATCGTCGCAGCTGACTGCCGTCGTCACTCTCCTCGACCTCAGCCGCGCTGTCTTTCGACGTATTCGCGTCAACTTTGCCTGGGCGCTCGTTTACAACATGCTTGCCGTGCCCGTTGCGGCCGGGTGCTTATATCCGGTCAAGACTGAGAGCGGCGGACGGGTCAAGCTGGACCCCGTGTGGGCGGCACTCGCGATGGCGCTGTCGAGTATCAGTGTAGTGTTGAGCAGTCTCAGCCTACGATCTCGAATTCCCGGTGTCGGATTTCGGTACTGCAAGGTTGACATGGAGGAATAAGGGTAGAGGGATGGCCCCGACGGCGTATTATGCCCGCGTTTAGATATGAGCTTAGCCCCCAAATTGATGCAGTATAGTAGATCAGGGTCTATTAGGATATGCACAGCTTACTCCCATGTTCCTTTAGCATCTCTTGTCATGTTCAACACACCCCCATCGTGCATATGCCATGGCGTCGATCCTCATATTTAGCCAATAGGTCTATTCTCGCAATCACCACGATATGCAACTAGAATCAGCTTCCCCAGCCTCATCCTTCTCTCGGTCCCGAAGAAATATGCGCATCATCTCACTGCAACGGCCGCGTGCGACATGTCGAATCTCGCTCTTCGCCCGAGGGATCCGCGAGTGACTTCACAGCCACGATTCACATCCATTATCCCCTCCCCTCAATACATGTGCATTGATTGCATTGAAGAGCGAATATATTCAAAACAAAAGAAGTATGATTGACTAAATCTAAAAATATACTTATTAACTAAATTGTTAAAACAAGTTTCAATTGCGAAACGAAACATACATGGACAAGTTTATGCAAGCTCTAATGACCTCGTATCAAGTAAACAAGCCCTTGAAAACCCCCCAGAAAATAAACTCATGTCATTCCCGTATTTCCATTTCAAGGCACAGACGAATAACGCCCGCCACCCGCATACGCAACCGTATACGTTATCCCCGCTCTACCGAGACCCGTAGAATCCGCCAGCAAGTTTTAGAGCCGTTGAGTCTGTTGATAGCTTGATATTATTTCATCATATGCAAAATGACGCTTCCCTTGGCCAAGAAGCAAAACCCCATCGCTAAATCCGGCAGTGCAGAATGATCTTCTTCAAGGGTCTGCTTACACCGTCGGACTGTGGAATTCCGAACGCAACGATTGACCGTATCCGTATGCGTACTACGTAGAGCTGACGGGATTGTGGGGGAGGCTCATCAATCAGCCTCTACCAAATTTGGCAACTAAATTAACCTGGGATTAGAAAGGATGTTTTTTTGCTGCAGGCATTCTGCCAGGCTGTAAGGAAGGCTTATTTCACTTACACCAAAGAACCAAATCATCATCATTCTAAGAATTTGGCTTACAGACTAGACAAGGCATCACGTCAAATCACAGGCAAGGCTGAAAGGGTAATTTTTTTGGTGTTCAAAAGGTGAATCGCGACATTTCGCCCGATTTGTATTTGAAATAATAAGTAAAAATCGCCAGAGGCATATTGTAGAGGTATCTGTCTTCTGTGCACCGCCCGGCTTTGTACCAAATGATTCCCAATTAACTCCACAGTCCAAATCCTTTGAAACGAGGCAGTGTATGCCCATTCCCAAACCCATTCCCATCCTAATCCTATATGGCATCCGTGGAGCGTAATAATTTGTAGCGGCCGTCAAACAACGTTGATAAAGCGTAATCCCAAACATCCAATCCCTGACAGTACTCCTCCCAATATTGTAATGCACACGCCCCCAATCCCCAAGGAGGCTCCTGTCTTTCATGCAAACCCAACAACGCCAGAGGTAAAATAAAGTTGACACGATTGTAATGATAAAACAAAGGGAATAAACTGGGAGGCCGGTATACCATCCCATAGTGTATCTGATTCTCTCTACGAAAGCAGATGTGTGAAAAACAGTCAACGCCATGCCAAGCTTCTTTTTCGATGCGAATATGCAAAGTGATGCCAAAGCCAAATATTGGTCCGTGTAAACGCCAAGTCTATGCATTAGGTACCAAGTGCCTGACTGTAGTTGTTTATCGCACAGCGACGCTACCGCCGAGGAGACGACCCCACATGCCGCGCCTGGAGCGCTGCTGCTGTTGCTGGTGGTGCTTCTTGGAAGAGCTCTCGTGGAGTTGCTGGTACTGCTGGTACTCGTCGGCGGTGATCTCATAGGGAAGCATGCGGCCACCGGGCATGTGAGCCTTGGGGTAGTCGACATCGGGAACGATCTGGACAGGTGAGTCGTAGAGGCTGCCTTGCTGGGACTCGTAGTAGTAAGGCTCGTGCTCAGAGGGGTCGAGAGGAGTAGTGGCCTGGGAGTAAGCGCGGCCAGAGGAGACAGAGGAAGCGTAAGAGCTAGAAGAGCTGCTGTAGCTGAGACCAGGGGGAGTAATAGGTCCGGAGAGGTTTCGTGAGTGCTCTGGAGTCGATCCTCGAGAGCGGGAGTGGCCACGGGAAGAGGCAGGGCTGGGGTATCGGGTGGAAGCAGCGTAGAGCTCCTTCTGTCGTCGCTTCTCCTCGCGGTGTCGAATCTTCCTGGCGTGTCGCTCGGCAATCTTGTGGCGGAGAGGCTCAAGGAAGTCGTCGAGATCCCGGTAAAGGTCCTCCTCGGAAATGCGCAGATCCCACTCGAGAAGGAAGAGAAGCTGCTTCTCCATGAGGTTAACCTCGGTGCGGCTGAAGCCAAAGCTGTAGCACTCGGTAGTGATGTGGCTGTAGTTGGCCCAGTGCTTGTTCTTGGGTGAGCTGTCGTTGAGGTACTTGGCGGAAAGGATCAGAGCGGCAAGGAAGATGCGGTGGGCGGTACATCGGAGACCGCGGGCCATGGGCTGAAGCTTTGACTTGAGGCGGCCAAGGTAGACAAGAGTCGACATGAGAGTTGGGACCTGGACGTTGGAAGAGACGACGAGCTGGGTGATGAACTCCTCAAGGGTAGGAAGAGCTCCGTCTTCGGATCGGACGGACCGGGGCTCGGGACTCCGGGGAGGAGTAGGAAGGTTGTGACGGTGATCGGCGGGTGCGGGAGGCATGAGAGTCGAGTCGCAAGCGATGACGTTGTGGGCGGCTTGAGCAAGGTATGCAATCATGTCTCGACCCACAGGCTGGTAGACGAATTGGTCCAGGGCAGTCTTGTTGAGCTCCTCCATGGTGAGGTATCGTAGTGATGATGTAGAGGCCATCTTGTATGTGTGTATGTGAGAGTGAGATGGGAGTAGAGGTGGTGAGTGTAAGTGAGGATGAGTATGTAAGTGAAGGTGGGGTGAGATGATATATCAAGGGCCCAAAAAGAAAGTTAGGCCTTGTTCTGCTTGGCTTAATTAAAACCAAAAGCAATGCAATGCAATGCAAAAGCAAAAGCAGGTGATTAGCTTGAGTGAATGTGACTGAAGAGAGTAGCCAGGGGTGAGAGGTGCGTAAGGCTTGATATATCAAGAGGCAGAGACACGATGGCTCATGTGAGGACCCTAGAGAAACTGGCTTCGTAAGTAACCAAGCTAAGGTGACGTTTTTGGGGGTGGAGGGGCGTGTCTGTTGGAGGCTGAGCGCCGCGTTGCTCAAGGGGGACAGGGGTTATGCAGGTGCCACAAGCGGGCTGGGCTGGGAGGCAGGGGGTAAGGATAGTGGTTTTGGGGCCGTAGGCTTAGAGGCCTTGGGTCACTTACTGGGTCGGTCGGGTCAGGTCTACAGGGGGTCAAAGTCTGCAGTAGTGGTCCAAGACGGAGATCCCTCGAGACTAGGTCAGGTCCACTGGAACTGGAACTGGTACTGGAGATGCCCGTAGCAGTACAGAAGAGCAGGGGCGGTCTGGCCGGGGGATGGATGGATTTCGACCTAACCAGAAAAGCCAGATGCCACTCAAAAGACTTGACAGTTTTTTGGGCTTGGTAGGCTATAAGTGGCGAAACGAGAGCGGTCTGTGGCTTGGAGTAGGTATCTTGCGTAAGGTACCGGCTGTACTGTAAAGAACTCAAGGTTCAGGGACAACAGAGTAATTATCCTTGCTGCGTTGCGTTGCAAATGCGGCGTAGCAATCAATACAATGTCTTGTTGCTATGTCCGTTTCGGTATTGACTATGTCTCGGTTTTCGTGGGCGCCCGCTTTACCGAACAACGAGATTGTTATTTTCGGCGTTTGCTTTCAGAATAGTTCCGTTCCGTGCGTGGATCCGATCTGTCTGTTTGATCTGATATTGAGAGATACCAAAAACAGTCAAATTGCTGCTGCAAGGTCCAGATTCAGTAGCCGCGAATCTAAATGAAGCCGACGGATAAGTGCTGTTTGTGTTTGCCGGGTACGGATAAGATGCAAGTGGTCGAGACCTCTGTTTGGGAAGAGACCTTTCCAAAGACGAACAGTTGACGGGAATAAATTCAAGCGGTTTAGACTTTAATGTCTCCGTGTGGCTTGAGCTCGATCGTGGTCGTGGTCGTGGTCGTGGGCGAGAACGAGTCCAGTCCAAGTCCAAGCTGTGGGGGAGGCGTCGTTGGCAGAGCTATGTAATCACTCTGTTCACCGGAATGGTGGTTAAAGTGAATGACGGATTATTTGAAATACTGCAGTTGTTGGCGTGACGTGAGTGGAACAGAGACAAGGTTGGCGAATTGATCAAGATCGGTGTAGTTCAGTTGATTGATCAAGATGATGATGCTGTTGATGATGAGAGAATCCAAACAATACAAGAATCTTTCAAGAGTTATATATCCAGCTTCAAATCAAGTCCAGCTTGACAAGGGAAGAGATATTGGTTCTTGATTATACTGAGGGTTGGTTCAACTGGAATTTTAAGATTGCATACAAAGGGAGAGAGTCTTGCTCATCCACAGAGTATTGAAGGGTTGGTGACCGGCACCAAGAGGAAAATCGATAGCGCGGGGAATTAATTTGGGTGCATGTACGTGAATCGTCAAGACTCTACGTAATTCAAGTGTTGTCCAAGGGATGGATGGTTGAAAAAAAGAGTGTGAGTCTTTGCTGTACCTGCCAGAGGTATGCGGGATGTCGAAACGTGGCAAACAAGAAACAAAAAGATCGGCCCAAGAATTCCAGAGCAAGCAAGAAAGAGGAGGAGAGACGGAGGAGAAGGAGTCGGGATGAAGATGATGAGATAAAAGTCACAAGATGAAACGGCAGTGATGGGCATCGATCCATTCTTAATTAGTAGTAAACTATTTCCTATGAGATTCCTATCTTGATGACCCTTGTCTGGTCTTTTCTTATAACGCAGCAGAATATCAGAAACGTCAAGATCCATTGGCCAGCTGGCCATGATTACACTGCAAGAAAAAATGGACCCATGGTTCTCTTGCGCTGGCTACGAATAGAAGCACAGCTAAGCCCTCGACCGAGGGATATCCTCCTCCAACCAAGCAGCATAATATCTCCTCATCTTCAGGAGCCGCCCAATAACCCCGATCAGACAGCCAAGGGGGGAAAATAGAAACCACAGGGTGGACCTCGACCAGTCAGATCCGTGCCCCAGAAATATCGTGCATCCTTCTTAAACGCTGGGAGCACAGTCGATGAGCTTGACAGGCCCAAGC
Organism: Fusarium sarcochroum; assembly: GCA_013266185.1. Taxonomy (NCBI): domain Eukaryota; kingdom Fungi; phylum Ascomycota; class Sordariomycetes; order Hypocreales; family Nectriaceae; genus Fusarium; species Fusarium sarcochroum. The sequence continues at coordinate 13,132 of JABEXW010000211.1, forward strand.
CCGACCAGGGGCCATGATCAAGATTCATTGGTCGACAAAACCTTCAAACACACGAAACTTGGCGGTTTGGGGGGGACGGGCGGTTCTGCATGCCACGATTGGCTGAGAGCGAGCTCGACATGAAACCAGGCTGTCTGATACAAAACTGGGGCTTAACACAGAGGAGGGGGAGGCAAACCCAAACCTCGGATGATGAGGATCAACGGATTAAAAGGTCAACAACGGCTAAAGGACCCTGCATCTTTTGAACGCGTACCTCGAGTACGGGATCTACAGGGCCCGAGTAAGGAAAGAAGCTGTTCAAAACCCCTCAGTTACAGACAGGTTACAGACAGGACCGTCAGTTAAAGTAAGCGCTCATCCGAAGCACGGATCATGGCTAGACATGGACGGCAATAAGATATGCACTCACAGCATAAACAACAAAGCATGAGCCGTTTCAATGCATGGCAAAGGCATGACTTGGGGCCCGTTTGTCCCATCGCCTGCGGCCCGCACCAGGTCACTGCGTCCCAACCGTCTTCTTCCTCTTCTCCTGGACGCATGCATGCAGACGTGGTACAATCGTGGCGGTTTACTTCAGGTTTTCGTGTGACGGCGTTTCGGCTCTCTCGTCCCGCCTCGTGCTTCCCTCGTACAGAGGCAGAGGCAGAGATTTATCTCGCTCCGGGAACCGCTGTATCTTGCATGTTGATCGTACACGCGTTTCACATATAGGGAGCCCAGTCTCTTAATCCCGTACCTGGTCTATAACTACTGTAACTGTGGCTTCTGCATGTACCTGCCAGGCTAGGTCAAAGATCACCACCAGACCCTGCATTAGGTTATCGTCTGGAATATCAAAGCCTAAAGCATGAGTAAGTCACTGATGAAGTCCCAGTAAAATAATACGTAGATCGTCTAAAAGTTGAAGATCTCACTTTTTATACGGTGTAACTTCTGATTAGATCAGGCCTAAAAATATTACCACTGTAGAACAAGAGTTACCCTACGCAATATACAGAGAAAAAAGCACCTTTAGATACCACAAATAACCCGCAAAAGCAAAAAATGTGAGACGCCAAGACAAGCTGACTTGCGACAATTGCCCAGAGACGTTCCCCACGATCTAGGCTGTTTGTAACCAACTGCTGCCCTCGCTGTTACATGCCCTTCATTCTGAAGCGAAGCCAACGGAAACACAAACGCCAGCACAGTTTCTCGACCACCAGCCACGTCTCTGGTCATCAACTACCCGGCATCGTTATCCCAGCAGCCTGGAAACAAACAAAAGCGAGTGACACCTCGAGGGCCAATGCGCCCACGTTGTAGAAATGGCCCGTGTGTAGCTTTGTTTGATCGATAGGTTCTCAGACCACTTTTGTTTCTTGTTTGCAAGTGTTATTTCAAATCCAAGCTCAGCCATCCAAACGCCCTCGCTCCCAATATCTCAAGACTAGTCCTATGCTTTATCCTTAGCTAGTCCACGTCCAATCATGAAAGCGGCCCCCTGTGGCGGCAAGCCTCCTTCGCCCTCTTGATAGAACCGAGCCCTTGGGTTCGATCAAAGCCAGACCTGGCGAGACCTGTAGCGGAAAGCGGACGAGGCGTCAGCTTGGTAGCCGTCGTTGACCACCGAGTCACATTCCAGTCGCCGTCACATCACTGACCGTTGTTTCTTTTTCTTCTTACCATTGGGGTTGTTTCCGGCCGTACCTATTTTCCCCTTCACGATGGCATCGTCTTGGAGGGGCCGATGGCGTTCGGCAATCAGCCACAGAAGCAGTTAAGAGCTGTTATCACAGTTTTTCTTTTTGGTGAGCTGGCCAAGACTCGAGATAATATGTGAAAGCTACACGTTAAACAACATGGCTAAGGCACAGTTTGGACAATGCAGTGAATAGCCAACATGGGTTGGCTGAAGTCATTGGATACAATGCCTGATAAACGTCGTCTTGGCGATCCAAACCAACCCCAACATATGGGTTCAACTCTGGGTGTCGGATATCCACAGCGGCCAGCCCGCGACTCCAGCAGCTCGAGGGCCTCCCGTCTCGTGCATATGCATTCCGAGCCTCGACTCTCTCCCACAGCGGGGAAGAGGCAGATCATCGACAAACACCTCATCCCTTACTGATGCATGGAATTTCCCTTGTGGTGATAGTCGTCAATCACCAACCTCCTTCACCTGACGCTATCAGCCAGCACAGCCCTGAACCGCTTCATCGCTCCCATCCAACTGAACTGCGCTATTGTCAGTGAAGATACAGTAAAACATGAATAATCTTCCCATCTGTCTCAGTCCATGCAAATAGTCCCGTCCCCCGGAGCCACTGTAGACAAGCTACAGGCAGTAAGAAAAAGCAAAACTACCCCCTGCACAACATCCATTCGCTTGTGCGGGCTGCAACCACCACACACTTCTGATCCCGTCGGTCGGCAGACGCCACTAGCTTTGTCCTCGGGAGCAGCCCGTTTGAGGAATGCAGTTCAGCACCACACTCCACCTGTAAAAGGGTGGGCATCACCGCCAATGGCTCACGCGAGGGGGAACATTGATGAGATGCCAAGCCATTGGCTAGGACCAGCTGATGGCTACCTAGGATCAGATTCAAAGTGCAGAGTAATCTTGGGTAGACAAACCTTGCCCTGATAAGAACAAGAAAAAAGAATGTTCGTCAAAACCCAATCGATATCTCTTCTTTCAGGGCAACCAACAAACACCATCCAAACGCGATCAAATGGTTGGAATCTGCGTGCCAGAACCGGGGAGGCCCTTGCGCTAGACCAACCAAAAAGAGTGCCCCACACCCTCCAAGCTCAAGCCCTGGAGATCCCATCATGCTGGGATCTTCGTCCCCAATCCCATTTTAGCCTCGACTTCACCCAGAGCAGCAGCAGCCCTACAGTACGTTACCTGTTCCCAGCAGTTCTCGGCCCGTCATGAGTTCCATAGAATAGATTGATAGTTAGTGATTGAGTTGGCCATTCGATTCATCATGCTCAGTTGGCATTGGCGATCGGGTCTGCAGTGATCATCTGAGTATACCGCGCGATAGAGTGGGCTGATTGAGTTTATGGCTCTATTCTGTATCTACTGACCAAGTGATAACATGTTCAACTCGACCGTTTGCGATCTGGTTCCTGAAACGGATACTATCATGTATCTCATGTCCCTGGCGAATAATGAAAAACTCTTTCCTCACCGCTGTTGTGTTGGTGTTGATCTTGGTTGGACTTGGTTGGAGCCATTAATCGAACAACCACTGACAGCGCAGAGGGAGTCATTCATCCATCCATCCTCTCACGATAGGATAGTCCTAGTGAAGCCCCTGACCCCTGACCCCTGAGCCGAAACCAGTCACGGCAGGCCAGAGGCATCTCTGTTGAAGCCATTCACGCCCCCCTAAGATCCATCTGAATTCTCATACCTAGAGTTTCTGATTGGTCAGCCCCGCCTTTGACGCATGCACATCCCTGACGCCTGCATGTCAAAAGCCCTCCCCCAACGCGTGGCTCTGACTCGCTGCGAGGGTTTGTTTCGTAAGGTGTGGCTGATGCCCCTACGCAGAGAGACTGTGGCTCAGGCACGGCAATTGTCCCGGTTCGGGATGTGGCGACGCCGACACGTATGAAGACGGACCGCTTTCGGCGTGTCAACGTAAACCCGGAGAATAGTAGCCGATAGTTGAAGCACTGCCGCAACGGCCAAGCTGGGTTCATTCATGCAGCTATTCACGACTTAGCTATCCATCACTTGTGATTGATTATTCGGGTTCTAGTTCTGGCTCTTGTTGTAACTTGTGCATGCTTAGATTACAAGCTACCCTAGCCCGTGACATGCTCCTCCACCCTCTCTAATTCATGCGCACACTCTCGTGTATCCACTCGCCCCAACATCTCGAACCAAGTTTGCAACGAACAAGACAGTTCATCATTTGATCTCGACCGTACTCATGTATTGTAGGTATCCATCTCGCCAGGGATCACATAGCCGCTACCTCGGCCCTATCCCAAGACTATTCATGCTCTCTCTCGTACCCAGCAGGGAATACCTAGGGTAGCTGCGGGGAGATCTCATGACCTGCTTTTGTCCGCGTGGTTGGGCTAGTCTAGCCTCATGCCCAACATCAAAACACCAAGCTTGTGACGATGCGGGGAAATAACTGACAAAAGGGACTAAATCACTGCCTTGGCCCATCAATATCCGTGATCGGGGGCAAAAAATGACTCCTCGTTGCGGTGAAGGCATCCATCTATTCATTCATTGATTGCTGTCCACCAGCGTTACAATCAATAGTTGTACGTAGTACTGTAGCAATCCACCCAACACGAACTCTACTCGTATTTCACGCACTGGATCTACTCTTAGCCGAGTTCGCCAATCAAAACCGAAAAGTAAAGATACACCTGTTTAAAGGATTCATCCCCCGTACATTCATCCTTCTTTTTGGTTCCCTCCTCCGTGAAGCTTTCCTCGTCCGCTCCGGTCGGACCCTCCGGTTCATCCCCACCGGAGTCCCGGGCTGCCTCCGGCCCAAGAACCAGGCCAAGCTGTGATATACCCACTTTTATGCTTTATTCTTGTTCCTGGTAGGTTCGGTCCAAGCCGCCTGATTGGCGCTTCCCGCTGTGCACTGCCGCTCAAGCTCGCCTGAATAGAGCATTTCAGCAGCGTAAGGATTCAAGCTTGAATATATCCATTATGACATAGCTGAAAGAGGCTTCTCGATAGCCATGATGCTTCGACATGGAATTTTACTAGCATCTGTTTCAGTGAACAAGCCATGGATGTTCTTGATGATTGCCCCCCAACTGTCGATTCTCTTGGCTGCCTCCCAGTACGTATACATCCAGCGCCAACAACAAGACAACCCAACTCCAACGGAACACGATGGCACTCGGGTACAACATAGCATAGCCTCAATATTCTCCAGTCTATTGTTTCATGATTTCTTGATACATGTCAATCTCAGCTGAAACATGACACTCGAACATCTGTCCTGCACCCCAGCTCAAGCGCTTACAATCCTCCGCTCCAAGCGCCGCAGACCCTTGTCGCTATTCTTGTCTGGCGGCTATCAATCCAAACATGCCATGGAGCCTCCCTGATCCTACAAAATTAGCATAATTACTAGAATAGAATTCTTCCGTAGTCTGGGCGGCTCTTCAGGTTCAGCCGCCTAGACGATTTAGACCAGCTGCGGGCGCCTATGTGCTATGTTTTGATGCTGAATAGACGCCCGTAGTAAATTTCATATAGATTGTATTACTGATATTTCATCTGTGGCAGTGCTATCATGCCAAGACAATACAGAACCAACCAGCTGTTGGTTCTGGTTCTGGTCCAGGTCGAGACTCATGCAAGTCAATGCCTTCGTGGTCGACATGAGTGGCCGGCCGCTACAATCAGCCCTAGTTCGTCCCAAATCTTTGGTAAAAGCGTCTCAAAAACCCAGAATTTGCTGTTGGAGTGGGAAAGACGGTGCTACGCTCGGCTACAAGCCGTTGGTCATCTTTGCCTCTCTTTCTCTCAACAGTCTGTTTGCATCGCCACTATGCGGCCGTTGTTGGCCATCCGCTACATTTTCAACTTGCAGTTGATCCCATGGGACCATTTCACAGACTCGGTACCAACATGAATCACTGTTTGCTTGTACCAAACCGTCTACCACCGCGTCAAAGAGTCATTTCATCAATTGACCTAACCTGCCTTGCCATGCAATCCCCGGATATCAAACCGCACGCCGAGTTACCGTCTACCAAGTACATTCAAAATCAAAGCCTTGTGGATACAAGATCTGCCACCTTATTAAGAACCTGCTTATCAAGGCCTCCCTCCATTCGCCTCCCAAACGCCTGAAAGTTAGACCGGTGTTTGTTGATTCACACCCCAACTCAGCTCTGCCACGCCAAGTTCATATCGTCGTCCCTCCTCCGTTGGCCGGGTTCTGCGCTTCCCAAAGTTTCCTTCCCAACAGCTCGGACAAGCTGGGCGTGCTGTTGGGTGAGATTCCTGCTTAGAATCTTGAGGGGTGTCCTGGCAATAAGCGAGGTTGAGTCGAGCAAGGCAAGCCAAAACCACAGCTCAAGCCAAGAGGCATCCTACTGCGTAGTGTCATTCTGGACACTTCGTGTTTTTTTGTTACCATGTCTGTGTCATCCACTTGGCCCATGGTCAGGAGCGTCAACGATATCCCAAAAGTAAAGGATACTCTGCTCATTCCAGCCATCCAACCTGACGGCAGGAGAGGGTTTAGTGCATCTGCATCATCTGATATGGAGCCCCGTAACCCATCTAGTGATAGTAGCCATTCGTATGAGCAGATGCCTGCTCCTGTGCGAGAAGCGGCTCAAAGTAGGGGTGGTTGTAGGCTCCCTTGGCTGAAATACGTCCTGCAGGATCGTACACGAGCATCATCTCGAGCAAATCAAGACCATGGTCGTCAAGGTTGGTGCAGAGGACATTGTTGTAGTTGCGCTGCCACTTAGGGAAGGACGACTTGAAGTCAGGATAAGATGTGACACCGGGCCAGGCTTCTTCAGAGGGTGTGCCGAGAGTCCTAGGGGGTGGTTAGCTGCTTGAGACCCAAAAGTTCTGTGTAATTCCAATGCTCACCGGAAAATCTTAAAGATCTCGTCAATCTCAGAATCACCTGGGAAGAGAGGCTTCCGCGTGCACATCTCAGCAAAGATACAGCCGACGGACCACATATCGACACCAGTCGAGTATTGGCGTCCTCCCAGGAGAATCTCAGGGGATCGGTACCAAAGGGTGACGACTTCGTGGGTGTAGGTGCGTAGGGGCACACCAAAGGCGCGGGCGAGACCGAAATCAGCGAGCTTGAGGTTGCCCTCCTTGTCGATAAGGAGATTCTGGGGCTTGAGATCACGGTGAAGCACGCGGTGGGAGTGGCAGTACTTGACGCCGTCGCAAAGCTGAAACATGAACTTGCGAACAACCATATCACCGAGACCGAGATGCTGCAAATGCGGCGACGAACCCTCGGGCAGGGCCTTGCCTCGACCGCCATCGCTCACTGGAAGGGATTCCATGTACTTCTTGAGGTCGAGGTCAAGGAACTCAAAGACGAGGTACAGCTTGTGACCATCGGAGTGAACAATGTTGAACAAACGGACGATGTTGGGATCTTTCATCTCCTTGAGGAGGGAAATTTCGCGGATGGCGGTACTTGGGACTCCTTCATCTTCAGCTTCGAGGCGGATCTTCTTTAGGGCGACGATTCGGCCGCCATTGGCGAGGTCTCGGGCCTTGTAGACAACACCGTAGGTGCCTGGAGAATGTCAGTATCATACTATAGCAAGGCGAAAGTTGGTGGTAGCAGAGGCCTCCAGGGTGAAGTGTCGCAGCACACGCACCTTCGCCAATCTTTTCCAGCTTTTGGTAGTTCTCCATGGTTTAGTTGGCGCTGTGTATGCAAAGATAGAAACGCAGATCGGTAATCGATTTGAAGAAAGGATGAAACGTGCGAGTCGCCTTTAGAGGATTTAAGCGAGAGACACTGCGTCGGTGGCGTAACTGGTCGTGGTGTAGAGGTCTTGGGGTTTGAAGTCCGGTCTGGTCGTGGTCGTACACGTCAAGGATCGAGATTGCGCGGTGAGTGTTTTGTCTCGTCTCGTTATGCGATCGCTAAGACAAGTTGCTCGGCCAGCAAATGTCTTGTGGTTGAATTCTTCTCCGTGACGTCTGACGATGAGACTGGACTGGATGTCTCAGTGAGAGCTGCACCTAAAAAAGAGGTTCGACGACGGATGGTGGGGGAGAGAAGTAGAAGGCGGGGGAGGCAGAAGAAAAAGGGTCCAGCAGGGGAAGCTACTATTAGTTAGTTTGGCAACGAACAAAGAAACGCCCAATATGCAAGCCTCTAGTGGAAATCGCACACGATGAAGTGATGTTGATGGTATTTGGGTTTGTGGCGGGCGTTGTGATAATATTGATGATGCTTGTTTTCTGTACCTGAAAGTATGGGAAACTCTGGGGTCCAAGGTATTCGCGAAATTAGGTATGTTTACTTTGACGGGAACCCCGTGAGATTTTGATAGGTTTGTTTGGTTGGCGCGCCTCTGCTTCTCATCAGTCAATCAACAATGCGCAATGCAATGCAGTGCAATGAAACCACTCCAGCTCGCTAAAAACAGCAACTTTCAGTAGGCCCTTGTAGCGATCACGTAGCGTCCGTCTTTTCGCCTAGCTCCTTTGCTCACCTTGGACTTCTCTACAACCATTGGCGAGAATGATTCAAGGCTCAATTAAACTTGGCTTCTTTAGGTTTCGGGGCGACGGTGGCTATAACCGACTCTTCGGAATCGACCACGCGTCTTGCTCGCGTTTCTTCTGTCTTTGTCTCTCTTTGTTCGGCATGGACATTCTTGAGAATGACATTGAATCCGGTTTTGAGCGACATGTCCTTGATTCTGGGGAACGATATAACAGTTGCAAGGAATTCAACTGAGTCATTTGGCATCTCTCACAACTCAGTTCAAGGTCTTTACTCGTGCTGCCACGCTGATGAAAGTCAATATTATGCACACATTGACGATCCACCCAGCAACGTTATAACGTCAATTTAATTTAACCACATACTGACCGACTCATACCACACACCAAGTTATACGAGCAAAAAGAGAACCATTACACTACATCTGTTTCCTCATATAAGCACAGAAAGGCAAAAATATCAATTCGACGCAGGCCTGATTCGAACAGACGCCTCCGAGGAGAATAGATTTCTAGTCTATCGCATTAGACCACTCTGCCACTGCGCCTTAACAGGAATTGATAGGGACTTCTGTGAGAGAGAGATCCATACAGTCAAGTTTATGAACTCATCCGTCAGGTTATTAATTTCTATTGATGGATGTGAATAAATGAGGTTCGGCGTATGATTCTTAACATCGGCATTCCTGTTGAATGAGGAGATTTATTCGAAAGTCAGTTCATTTTGACTCTGCTTTACTGCATTGCTAGTGTAGGTGTGAGGTGGTGGAAGAACCATCAGCTGCCACGGCTTAAATAAACTCCAGAATACGCACTAAGAAGTAGATGGTAGGGTCTATTATCAAGGGAAGTCGGAATTGCCTTGTTTGTGTAGTTAAAGACTCTTACGGAACCTGATGTAGGGTAGAGACTAAGGGCATATTGATACGATGGACAGCGCATATAACAAGGGCCAAGAATTGGAAGCCAGACTGAGATGTGTAAGAACGTGCTGTATATATGTATACATTAAAGTAGATTATAATCATAACCCCCACGTTCGATAAATCTCATGACGCTATGATGTGCATCACCAGTTTGAGGAACCTCAAGCCATTCCTCCACAAGCAAAGTATGAAACCGTCGATGGACTCCGATACTAGTATTTATCAGCTGAGTAACGTGGCAAGTAAGAACATGTGCTTGCAAGTAAGGGATTGGGAAGCCTCAAGCCTCAAGCCTCGTAGCCAACTCTGCCGACCAAACAACATAACTGTGGTATGAGAGCCTTGATATCTCATATGACAGGAACGAGACGACCAGAAGAAAGTCTGAGCATACTCAACAAATCTGGATGTAACATTGAATACATGGCGGTGGTGTTCATACCTCTTCATCACGATATTCCCTAAACCTACAATCAAGGCCATCTCCGGTATGAAGTTTGTCGTATCTCTAGAGCAACGTGAAAGTATAGAGAACGAATATTGCGTCAGCCATCACATGCGCACAGGAAGGTGTTCAAGCTCGTCCAACTTCAACCACGACAAGTAGATAACTTATTATATCAAGATCCTCAAACATAACTATTGTCCTGCTGCAGGCCGGTTGAATGACAAGAATCATTTGCGTGAGTTCACGTGCCGAATCTTAGATGGGATAGATGCCCAGTTCTTCCTCTCCTCAGCTCACATGGACCAGACCTACAAATGATACGAGGTAACTGTATAGCAAGTTGTTATCATAGAAGTCCGACGAGGTGGCTGTTGGGAACTCCATGCTACCACCATACGTCCGGAACTTAAATGGTTGTCAAATCCACTAAAAAACATGTCCATACTGGTGGTCAACCTTTCAAAACATATCATATAGAGCATGGTTATCATGATGGGCTGTGCCCTCGAGGTCATGGATCCTTTGCAGTTTCACCGGTACAGCTCCCATGGCCCCGTGCTAATCAACCTGAGTACGCTGATACTATAAGTGTCGGAAAACTTCTATATCTAGACGGGGAGCAAGGGGGATGCTGAATTTGGGGAGAATATTAGACTTGAGGGTAAAGGAGAGTATATGATATGTACGTACATTCGTGATCTGTCTTGAGCTACTCTTAGCCAGGTGCCGTGGTTGCCTACAACCTGTACCCCAAAGTGTTCGCTCATAGCTCAAGACAAATCAGATGTATGTATATGTTACGTACTCTCCTTTCTCATTAAGTCTAATATTCTCCCTAAATTTAGCGTCCCCTTCGCTCCCCATCCCGCAGGTCCCGCATCCACATCCGGCCGGAGATTCATATACCAACTCCACGCTCGTTTGTCCAACTCGTCGCGGCTCAAAGTTCCAGCCCAACTCGCAAACAGCAGTCGGAGTGCACCCAGCACACGACCCAAATTCTCCTGTTTCTCTTCGTTGGCTGCAGTAACTGTCTTTTTGCCGCTGTCCTCTGCTGGCGCAAAAGCTCGCAGTATATAATTCCGTGCGCCTTCTGGTCGATGAATCGGCATGCCCACTGTTGATGTCGATGGCTTTTTGTCCTCTAGATCAAGAGCCCAGACTGGCTCGCCATTAAGACTGGATGTACGCTTTTGCGATGAAAGAGCGTCGTTCAAGCATTCTCTCATGAGGCGCCAACGATCCGGACCGAGCATGACACCACCGTACCATCTTGTAAGGACAACAAGTGTATTGCTAATATTGAGGTCGCGTAATTGCTGAAGTAGGAAGTTGCCACAGCCCGACTCGCCATCGTCAAAAGATGCTTCCTGCTTGAGAGGTGAGTTTCCATAGCTTGTCCGGATTGCCCAGGCATTATGTGTCGCAGTCTCAAGCTCAGGCTTCTCGGCCATAAGGGATCTGAAAACCGCCGGACGCGTAGCAGGTGAGGTGATAGGTATGGCGTGAGCTATGAACACCGATCCCCTTGAACTCAGCTTCTGACTCGCGGTCCAGCCCTTTGGATTTGGTTGGCTGCCCTGAAGCGTAACCGAAGAAGCATTGGATGACGACGGTTGAGAAGAGCCTGACCAGGTGTAACCGCCTCTTTTAAGAACCGGAATCGGACGGTTCATGATAGTGATTTTTGGTTGGCCCTCGGGAACTTTTTCTTCACCTGCTGGTGGTGCCTTTTCGATACCTATGCTTATAGCCTTTGATCGAGAGTTGGCGCTTACCACTGCCTGTGCTAGACTCAGCCGACTGCTGGGTGGTTGCTCCGGCATGGTGAACCTCAATAGCTCGACTGCAAAAGCCAGGAATAGAGGCGCTCGATTCGTGACCACAGTGGTTTTTCGAATAATTTCCTCATCCTCCTCTAAAGGTAACTCTAGAGTTGCCTCAAGATCATCTCCAGACATGGCACTGTAGTCCAGATCCCGTCGGTGCGTCTCCAGCTTGGGTTTCTTTGCTTCAGTAGCAGCCGAGCTATCTTCAGCTGCACGTTTAGTTCCACCTTTCTTTTCATGTGTCTTGCATGCTGTGTGTAGACTCTTTGCTGCCTTGGCATCTCCGCTGAGGGCTTCCTCAACTGTGGCCAAGGGCGCATCGGCAATTTGCGCGATACTATGTTCATACGCGTCAGTATTGGAGTAAGAACTCGTGAATATAGTCATACCTTCGCAAGTTCTTTGTTTGTAGGGCTTTCACTTGACCCATGGCTGCCATCATGGATAGTTTACGCGCCGTGAGCAGGCGTATGAGCTCTTGGAGATCATTTTGCGTTGCCATGTTCTTCTCGTTTTCAAGGGATTATGAAAAGCGAAGGGAATGAATTTCTCGTCGTTGATAGTGATTTTATCCTGTTGCTTCACTAAAAGCTTCCAGATAATATGGCAATGTTGTTGTAAGTCACAAGTTAATAGCAGCAGCCGTTAACGCTTCACGATGAGATGGATGCGCCCCCAAAGATCGGACCCACTAATTCGATCATGGAGCCCCGACCCGCTCCACGAAACCCTGCCTTTAGCTTTAGGTATTTTCATCGCTTCCACATGTAAAACCACATCCTCAAGACAGTATCGACTACCACATCAAGCTTCACATATAAGCTCAATGCCCATGGAAAAGACGTCATTATGATAGCCCCGACTAGAGGCCTCGTCATGAGGGCCTTCCGCACCCAATGCCGTTTCGCGAGCTCTAATCCTCGAACTCCCCGTCCCAATATCAAGACCAAGTCACCACCACCATCCAGATCTCCGCCCAAGATTACGAGACAATACAAGCCGTACCGCGCTCTCTACACCTCCAATTCCGAAATATCGAGCATGCTAATGCGGCACATGCAGTAAACCTCAACATTCCCCACAAGCTTCTTCAGCTTCTTCGACCTCTCCTCCTCAAGCCGAAACCCTCCTCGATCTATGGCGTGCTACATGGCTTCCTCTAACCGGCGCAACTCTCCTCGCCGGCGCCCTCGGCTTCTATATCTTTGGCACGGCGGCTGCATCTTTTAAAGCTTCACCCTGCAGCGGCGTATGCGAACACGCTACTCCGACCGGTCGACCACCGGCCCTCGATGGCGACAACGCAGAGCAGTTCGACAAGGAGCTCGCCCTTCCCGAGTGGTGGATGGGCATCACAAAGTTACGAAAGAGAATAGCAGAGCACGCCAATGGACATGTGCTGGAACTGGCAATGGGCACGGGTCGCAACTTGGAACACTTCAACTGGGAACCGTTGAACGAGCGCGCCGAGGGAAAGGTCAGCAAAGCCGGCGCCAAGATGCCCCAGGGCGTCGTATCCTTCACCGGTCTCGATATCTCAGTCGATATGCTTGATGTCGCCCGAAAGCGTCTCGTCAAGACAGTCCCTCCTATGGAGAATTCCGCTCCGATCGTTCGCGCATCTACCATGGCCGACCACACCGGTGGTCAGCTCTCCTACCTCGACAACCAACTCCGATTGATCCATTCAGACGCACACCGACCTATTCCCGGCCCCTCGACCCCGACGACAACGAAATACGATACGGTTATACAAACATTTGGTCTATGTTCCGTCTCTGACCCCGTCGCTGTACTCAAAAACTTGTCAACGGTGGTGAAACCCGGGTCAGGTCGCATCATCCTCCTCGAACACGGTAAGGGCTGGTATGGTATCGTCAATGGCCTACTCGACAAAAATGCCGGCAAACACTTTGAGAAGTACGGCTGTTGGTGGAACCGCGACATTCAAGACCTTGTCGAGGAGGCAGCTCGTAAAACACCAGGTCTCGAGGTTGTCAAGGTGGAGCGACCAAACATACTCCAAATGGGCACATTGGTCTGGGTTGAGTTACGCGTAAAAGATGAAGCCTCATAACGATTTGTCGGCATTGTCACGGAGTAAATGTTCGAATTAAAGAAATGAGAAGGGTTTGTAAGACGATAAGATTATGTACAATATTCAAAAGTCGAAAGCAGTATGAGCGGCATTGCATTTTAGAATCCCCAATATGCGCGTCCTTTTTTGCGCCGTATAAATCAAAAACCACAGGGATCGTACAATCCCCTTGCCTGGTATCCCAACCAAACCAAACCGAAACACCAGCTAAATCTAAATATACAAATACTTCTACAGGCGCCTCTCCATGCAATTAATGTGTATGTATGTGTCATATATCCGTCGTCGCAGACATAGCGGAATTATCGTCTCGGTCATCTCATCCCCGACTCATTGCGCCTGCCCAAAGAAGTCGTAATCGCTCAGCATGCATCAAGCAGGCAATCAAGCTCGTCAATTTCGATGCTCTCGGCACCTTGATCCCACTCCATAAGCTTGTTAAATTTCAACCAGCTCTCACCATCATCCTCTTTGCGCGGGCCTGATGTCATGGAGCTAGGCTTTACCGAGGGGCTGGTAAGGAAGGCATTTGAACTGAAGATGCGGTGCTCGCCGAACCAAATGTCGTCGCGGTATCCATACTCGGAGGTATGGGTGCGATCAGCAGTCTCGGCAACAGGGGTCTCCTCGACGAACTTGCGTTTCTGCAAGAAGTCGGCCGTTTGAGTAAACTCGCGCTCATCCTTTTCCAGAGGCGGTGAGTTGTGACGGCTGTTGCGACGGTTTGGTACATAGCGGTGGTGAGATGGAAGGGAGCCGATGGGAGTGGCAGGCATTATGAAATCATCGTCGCCTTCCTCAAATCCGTGGTCCGACAAATCCACCTCGGGCGACGGGCTGAGCTCTCGTCTGCGAGCATCAACATCGTCAGAGCCGGAATCATCCGTCAGCGACACTGAAGGTGTGTCGAGGGCGCGATGAGAAGGCATGGTGGAGCTGGGATCGGGAATGGGTTGGCGTGGACAAGTAGTAAGGAAGTAGTAAGTCCTCCGAGGATGAACACTCTCAAGTTCTTTGGCAAGAGGGCATGGTTTTGAAGCGCTCCAACATGAGCGCTTAGCATATGAAGCCAACCGTGAAGAGATAATGGCGCAAGGGTTGGCGGAGCTGTGATTGGAATGTTAGCGCACGGGAGGCTGAGGGGTTGAGGGGGATGGTAGGTGCCTCAAACTTACTGTTGAACGGAGGTGAGACGTTGGGCCAGAACAGTAGCCAATTCTTTGACCAGATGAGGACGGTTTCCAGTTGATAGTAATTGAACAATGACCGCCTCTACAATGTCGTCGTTGATCGTCTCGAGGTTAATCTTGGACTGGTTGGTGTCCTGGTCGAGTTTCGAGTTTGGTGTTGGCGAAGGAGGCGGTGTCTGCTCAATGGCAATATCGTCTGAGTGTGATCGCTTCTGTCGCTTGCTGGGATGCGCTTCGCGGGCCTCGGAGCCAGATGTGGGCGGTGACAAGGCGTTTGAAGCAGCACTCGATGAAGACGACGAGGATGATCTTGAAGCGTTCTTGGAGGCAGCAGCAGCAGCTCGAGCGGCTTGTGTCATTGGGACGTGAATGCCGAGACTGGGTAAAGAAAGCGACTTGCGGCGCGTATTGTAAGGCATGGCGAATGTGTTGAAACAGGACAATGGGCAACTTTAGAAGAGTCGAGTCTATCTGTGAGATAATGAACAGTCGACTTTGGTAGATCGGACACCGGAACGTCGCTGAGCAGCTCTATCCGCAAGTGTTGAAACAGATCGAAGAGATCTAGAGGGGTCTATCGATCTAGCGAGGATGACGAGATGGTGTTGCTGGGTATAGTAGATGATGAAGGAGGAGAGATCGCAAGGGGAAGGGAAGGGTATCGAAGGGGGTGGGAGTGTTTGTTATTATCGACTGGAGTTGGAGTTGAAGGGGGTGGAGGCGGTCTACGGGTGTTGACGACACAAGAGCAAGAGCAAGAGCAAGGGAGCAACAATGGCAACCACGAGGAAGGCAGGAGATGGGGGGGCAAAGGTTGGGCGATGGGTGCTGGGGAAGACATAAACGGGGGAGCTAGCTTAGAATGGACTTTGAATGAATCAATTCTTGTAAGCTGATAGGTCCGGAGCGTATATGCTTGTCTCCATCACAAGCCCGGGACTCAGAGCACTTACAAAAAGCAGGAGCAATGATCCCCTTCATGACGGGAGAGAAAGAATGGCTGCCACACTCGCAGTGAGCAGAGCAAGAGCACGAGAGCTCGAACTTTTTTTTTTCGTTTCAGCCAAAGTCGATTGGCTGGGACTGGCGTGCATGGTTGCCGGTAGTGGGGTCAGCGCTAGCGTCAGTGGGTCAAGCTTGTGGGTATCTGGGAACATCCTTGTAGAGATGTATCCAGCCGCAAGACCAAAAATGTGAAAAACGACCGACCGATTGACAACACCTTTTTTCTTTTTTTTTTCTTGGGCGGCTTGGGTTGCTTCTGAGGTGAGGGAGGGGCCTGTAGGCAGGATGCAGGTAAACAGCGCTTACTTTCCCTCCAGGCAGTGGTAGGCAGCCAGCTCCCTCCTCCTCTATGTTTTCTTACACCAATGATCAATGAATATCTATGACCTACTCATCAAGAGGCAACAAAACTTACGCAACCAAGTAGCGGAGATGGATCAATCATCACCTTAATCGTTACGCACTTACTTTGTAGAGTTTAGCCATCTTGACTCGCCAACGTCTTCTGTTTCTTTTCTGTTTTAAGCCTAGTCTTGGGCAGCCGGTTCTGGTTGGTCCGTCGGCAGCCTCTCACTAATAGCCTCGCCTCACACTGGACACTGTTTTTCCGCCTCATCCGCCTCTTTCTGGCCCTTCCCTTCCGGGGCCCGGGCCACTTCGGGTCGATGCTAGTAGAAGCTCGGAGGACCCTGAAATCTTTTTTTGGGGAACGACCGAGAGTGACCGTGGATTTGAGCTCATGGGTACAAGAGGCATTGCAGGCATTGCCCGGCCGTGCCCTTTTGCCATTGCCTGCGTGTCAGTCAATACCCTGGATGCGACCTTGCTTTTCAGATCACACCGCATTGCTGCATCTCTTGTTTGTTCCGTGCGACCAGCTTACACCGCATAGTCGCTCCCATGTACGATATGTGCACTTTCTACACGCTTATGCTGTACGAGACAATCAACCGATGCATAAGCGTCAATGTATGTACACACAGACGACGCAATGTCCCAAAAGATTGTACAGTACCGTCCGTACACGAGTATCCACCTCATCTTGAAGTCGATGGAGATGACGAGTGGGCCAAATCATCAAAAGAGTCCCGACAACTGCGCGAGGCCCCTCATGGCCCCTGGTTTGGCTTCTCCATCAATCCATCACCCATGGCAATCCAATCTTGTGACTTGACTGGTATGGCAAATCCGTGTGTGCCTGAGGCCAAGACGCGAGGCTGTGGGTGAGAAAGGAAGCGATGTGTAAGTGTATTGGCGCTCTTACACACATTAGCCTCGGCAGCCAATCGCAGCATTGGTATTTCAGCATCCTTTCTCATTTCTCTCACTGTTTGACTGGCGTCAACGGGACGATGTAGTGGGTTCCAACCCGCTGTATCCGTGTTCGAGTCTGTCTTTTCCCTCATGAATTTGACGCGGAGCCTGGATCGTCTCTCCACTTGCCTTTGTGTAAGTGAGCGTTTTGGGACAATCGGCAATTGAGTATCGTTCCCTTTGACCTCTGCTATACGGTTGCCATGTTACTTTTCACCGTTGGTTGTATTGATTGCAATACTACCCCATGGTATTTTTTTAATTGCACATGAAACCTTTACTGTTTAATGTCTCATAGTCGTTGATCTCTCCCCTGCACCAGATCTGTTTAGATCGGGTTTACAACACTACCAACACTCATCCATCCAATTCTCTTACACGACTTGCAAACCACCCATTTCTTACCCGCAGGCCAGCCCCCTCTGTGCCGCAGCTGCGTCATGTCAGTACCGTAAAGAGTTGCCTCATGATCATCCAACCACTCAATGGCTATCGCACGGGTTTACCCTACACTGACTGACTGACTACATCATCCGAAAACCCAGAATGTCACTCCAAAGTTGCGTGCCACGAGGTGGACATCCACTGGTGCGTCTCTAGTTCTGCCCCTTGCCGCGCCAGCTGCGACAAGCGTCTGCCACTAACATGGGATACTCTCCACTTACGCCTAGACCTCGCCCTCGCCCAAGCTCTGATCCTCTTCAACAGGACAGGATCAGGATCAGGACCATCGTCTGATGATTCCTTCAACTCAGCTGGCATTGCCGGTCCGAAAACCGGCCTCGGTTATAAGTCGAGTTTGTTGAGCATTTGCCCATCTGAAGACACACATTACAATGCTATTGTTGTTGCTTTTAACTATTTTCTGCCACTAAACATGTGCCCTGCTTGTGCCCTCTCAGGTTCTCCGCCATGAAGTCATTGGCAAAAATCAGGCTGTAGATCCCTCGAAAACCAGCCTACTGAATTCTCCCTTTTCCTTGCAGGTCCCCCGTCGTTCGTTCAACCCCGTCGCGTCTTAGCGCCTTAGCCTTGGAACCGACCTCCTTGCCTGAGGCCGCCCCTGCCGTCTTGTCAGACAGGCCAAGGCAAAGCTAAAAAGAATTCTTATTATGTCATTGGTCAATTCCTCTTTTACTGACTTTGCTCCGCTTCGCTAGACCCTTGTGCCTTGCCTAAGTGCAGAAGACCTCCAGCCGATATATTCTCAGCGCAGAGGTTACCCTACACCGATGGCCTCAAACTCTCCTGACTCATTTTTTACTTTTCCATGCTGTTAATTGACCCCACTCCACCACCACTATCCTCCCCCTCCTCGTCATAACTTCATCCAAGCAAGCTGTTGCTATCGAGATCACTCAAGCTCAATATCGACGGTTCTTGCGCTTAACTTTGACTTATCAGATCTGGCTTACACTGACCATGGAGCTCCCCTTTGTTACACTCGACGTCTTCACAAAGACTCGCTACCGAGGGAATCCCCTCGCCGTTGTCACCATCCCCGCAGATAGCAATAAACCCAAGCCTACGCAAGAACAAAAGCAAACAATTGCCCGCGAATTCAATCTTTCCGAGACGGTGTTTATCCACGAACCCAGCCCAGATGTCGACAGTGATGTCACCCGTCGAGTGATCGACATCTTCACCACCGACGCCGAGATCCCCTTTGCTGGCCATCCCACTATCGGCGCCGCTGTCACGCTCATTCCCCAGGGCGTCAACACCGTCATCACAAAGGCAGGCCCCATTGGTCTCATCCAGACCCGCCCTGGCTATATCCAAGCTGCTATCCCGCACAATGTTCGCTGTCACCGCAAGACTCTGGCCCATCTATCTGCTCCTGCGCCTGGTCAGATCTCTCCCGACCCTGTGATAAGTCAATTTGAGCTTCAGGCCCCGCTCTTCAGTATTGTCAACGGCATGACCTTCGCCCTCATTAGCTTGCCTGATCTGGAGCATCTCGCAAAGGTCCAGACGTGTGGTGTAACCCTTCCCGTGGACGAGCTGCTCGATGAAGACTGGAAGAATGGCCTCTTGTGCAAGTACTACTATGTACTCAAGGGCCAGCGCGAACAAGACGGAGTAACTGTCTTCTCTATTCGCACAAGGATGATGGAAGCCGCCATGGAAGATCCCGCTACGGGTAGTGCTGCGAGTGCGCTTTCGAGCTATCTTTCGCTCCAGCAGCCCATCCTCCGCGATCAGGCTTTCCGATACGAGATTGACCAGGGTGTTGAGATGGGCAGGGAGAGTAACATCGTAGTTGACGTTGAGGTAAAAGAGTCCAAGATCGCCACGGTCAAGCTCTCAGGAACAGCTACACCAGTAATGCGCGGCCATGTCAGCGTCTAATTCACTGCTGGAAAACCACATGCATCTTTAACTGATTTAGGATCCAAGGACTAACATCTCGTTCGCATCGTGGAGAAAGAGAATAAATCCAAGATAAATCATGCGCCTGGTATTGTTTTTCCGACACATCGTAAATACTATCGTACAGTAATACAGTATTACAGCAAAATGTTCGGGCTGTAGACGCCCTCGTCCCCCCAGACGAGCTCGTTCAGGACCGCAAAACACTGCTCCTCTATAATTCTGAATTCTTTTTGGACCCAACGCCCCGTCCCGTCTGTCAGTAATGCACCGCCTCCGAAACCAAAATGATCCTGATCCACCGATAGCATACGTTTCACCTATAATTTCCTCCTTGTGTCGTTGTACCAAGTTTCATCACAGTGTAATCATATTTCACACACTCTAAGTTCGTTGAAGCACTTGGGCGAACCTCTCAGCAACCTAGTAGGGGTCATGTTAGTCATTATAAAAGCAATCATTATCTCTTCCAGACTTACCTCAGGAGTTGCCTTGATGAATGGGAGGTCAAAGAACATGTATTTTTCGCTCTTCATAAGCTCCACAACGGTATACAGTAGACCCCATGGTTGAGGCCAGAAACTAACCAGTCGCTCAAATAGCACTCGGGTGATCTCCTGGCGGATCTCTGTCTCCTCGGGATCGTTGAGATCTTTGCCGAAAATGTAGATGATGACCTGGCTGAAGAAGTCGGTGTGCGCATTCGGGAACCTGAGTTGGTTGATCACGCTGACCAGGAGGTAATACCTGGCCTCGGCAGGGAGCTCATGAACAATCAGAGAAAGAAGCGACACTTCATGCTCGTCGCCAGACACCGCCACAGGTGTGCCCGCTTGCGCTGCCTTCTCTGCAGCACGCTGTCCGATGTAGATGACAATAGCATCGATCACCTGCATGTTGGCGACGACAGGAACATGGCCAAATGTTGTAACCTTGGGAGTGTCGTGCGTCATGGCATGTGTAATGTTAGCAACAATGTCTTCTGACGGGCCACTCTGGAGCGCCTGATCGAGGACTTTCAGGAGGCTGCTCGCTTGAAGCGTACTGGTAGCTTCACTCATAAGACCAGGATGAACCCTATTCTCATCAGACCGGTCCTTAGCATTTGGGTCATTGAACCTTGAGTGCTGATGGGGATTGGCAGCCAGCACAGCGTTGATAAGCTGGGTGCAGTGAGGTGGAATGCTGGCACACAGCCTGACATGGTTGCCAGCAACAAATTCGGGGAAATCGTGCTGTAGAATGACAAGCAGCTTGAAGGTGGCTCGATAGATATCCTTGGCAATGTTTGAAACCTCGAACACCTTCAGTTGATCTCCAAGAGTGTCAAGCAGCTGGCAGACAAGGTCGACAAAGGGTCCCCAGCCAGCACCATCAGGCAACTGTAGAAGCGCTGGCATGAATGCACGGTGTTGAACAAGAGAGAGCCAGCCGTAGGCGAAGCCTGGAACAAACACAGGGCCAATGTTGTTGAGTCGGCCAGCAATCTTCAGCAGGATATCACGGCGCTCGTCTTCAGACAGTTCCTCCGAAATGGTGTGGATCTCGTGGAAAAGCATAGACAAAAGTCGGAAGAAGACCTTTTGATTCAGCTGCTCACCGCGCTTGACATGGTGGTTGGTCAAAATGAGCTCAATCAGCGACAAGACTGAGTCGATGAACGCTGGGCGGGTGGACGTTGGATCGAAGCCCATACCGATGAAGGTTCCGATGAGCTTGGCAAGAGCGTCAACCATAACGTACGCATCGGTAAGAGAACCAGCGTGCACAATGTATTCGAATCGCTCAGCGGAAAGATCGATAGCGACGCGGACGAAAACAAAGAAATCATCCCGGTTTTGCAGGACCTGGTTAGCCTGTAGCTGCTGTACGAACGCCGTGACAGCCTTATCGGAAGCATTGTGGTTGTGGGATAGGCGAATCCATTCCTCGAATACATACTCGATCTGGTCGTGTTGGTAGAGAGTTTGGTTGTCTATTTGCGACGGGCGTGTCAAGCCAGAGTTGGTGAGTTTCGACTTGACTCGTTGACCAGCAGGAGAGTCAGGATCCTCCGAAATCCATGCCCATACTGCCTCCAGGGTGCTAGCAAAATCGGCATACAGGGCGATGGGACGAGAGTCGAGAAGAGTGAGGTCGAGCAAGTGCTCCAAGAAGTCGAGGGAGCCTTCCTTACGGACCTGGAGTGCTTTGGACATGGCGAGATCAATGTTTTGCCAGTTCAGCAAATCCGTTCGAACCAATGCTGCGAGCAAAGGTAGGCTCAGGAAGGTCGAACCTTGTTGTTGGGTGAAAAGAGTCCGGACACGGTTGTTCAGAGCAGGGCCAGAGATCTTCCTGAGTGTCTCCAACACGTGGACCAAGCTCTCGAGGGTCAAGTTGTCCTCTAACTGCGAAAAGATAAGCTGGATGATTTGCTCCGCCGCGTAAATGGCAAACTCTTCCGAGTTTTGCGAGGTCTTGATAATGTGTTGGACCAGTGCATCAACAACATCCAGAAGAGGATGAGGTCGGGGCAAACCTAGGAAGTGTTCTTCAGGCGATTCGCTGGCTACCCGAATAAGTTCCTGAAGCAGCTTGTTAACTCGCTCAGCCAGACCACGAACATCCATCTGGAACCCAGGTGATCTTCCGTTAGACATTGCGTTGGCACCGGTGTGTACGGGTGCATATGGCTGCATCTGCGCGCCCAGGTGCTGCTGGATGGATGGCGTCTCTGCAGGAGTCGGAATGTTGGGGATAGCAGGAAATTGCTCCTGCAACACTTCATTGGCTAATGACCTGGTGGCATCGGATGCTGATGGGCCATGGGAAGGTGTGGGAAGAGTGGCGCTGCGTGGCTGCCGAGCGAAGTCTTCATAGATAGCCATTTGTTCAGGATTTAAGCCGTTGACATTTGGCGATAGCTTATAAGGGTTAGGAATGGCCATCGCCCACCGGCTGAGGCTCGAGTCGAAATAGGGGTCGTTGGGCCTCTGAACGCGGTGTCGTCGACGGGCTTCGAGCTCGGGTTCGATCATCTCCTCAATTTCAGGCACAGCCCTCTCTTCCGCTTGCTTCTCGATAATATTACAGGCAAGGTCCAGGTTAGAATTAACGCACATAATGATTGTGCCTTCGGGAAGTCCTTGAGGAAGATCATTCGAGAGGTTTCGCATGTAATTAGTAAAGTTGGCACGAAGAGGCTCCTTGGACGTAACAAGTGCGAGGCTACCAGCCGTGGCCTTTACCATGCTGACAGCAGAAGTTCGCACGCGATTCTCGTCGGGCTCGATAGCGAAGTCCTTGTGAATCATTTGTTGGGTGGAAATGGCCGCGATGGTGACAGATCGGTCCACGACAGGTTGAATTATATCTTGCAGAGCGCGACTGAGTGCCGTACGTACAATCTCATGAAGTCGAGTAGTGCTGACAACCATTTCATTAGTAGGGGGGATATTAATCAATGGACCGAGGTCAGGAATAGTTGGCGCGATATTCTGAGGTGAGAGACCGGCACCAACGGCGGACCCAATGCCGTTCAGAGATAGATTTTCGAAAGCATCGAGTTGGTCGGGAGGTAGTACATCTACAGGCTCCTCAATGACAGGTCGATTCAATATTTCGCCGGAGGGTTCAATGCTCTTATGGTCTAGGTTCAATCCCTTACACAGAACCTCAATCTCAAACTTAAGGTTGAGTTTCAGCTCAGCGTGATGATAAAGCTCGATAAGCAGATGGATGATATCCATGAGCCAAGGATTAGGAGGCCTAAACACTGCTGACGTTGCACCTTGGGTGAGAACTTTACAGACGAAAGGTATAACAACAATCAGCCTTTTGGTGTCGTGCGCCTCGATCAAGAGCTGTTTGAAAGCAATGTTCTTGTGCTTGATGGGGCGGTCCCGTGCCAGAGTTAGAAGACCTAGCCAACCTCCAAGGTTTTTGAGATGTGTTCTCTCGGTTGAGTTTTGCATGGTCGCCTCGGAGTTGAGCATGCGGCATACGCTTATGTATGTCTCCCGTAGAACCTCGCTCCATAGAAACTTGTCTTCAAAAAGCTTGACGAGTTCGAGATACACGTGGTGGTAATTCGGCTGCATCTTGGCGCGCTCTTCGACTAGATGACTGGCGAACCATTGTTGGTGCCGGCGCTCCATGGTCTCTCGAAGTTCTTGACACATCGACTGTAGTGTCCCCTCAGTAATGTTGTTGAGAACGAACTGGACCTTGTCCTGGGCACCCTCATCTGGATCTTCGAAATCCGTACCCGGAGGCGGCGGGTCAACATTAAGGGAAGCAAATGCAGGCGCCTGTCGATCAGCGTTGGCTAGTTCCTCAGCATTTCCGTTCGGGAATGCCTCGCCTTGGAATCCAAGCCCGTGGGGTGTCCCTGCACCGTTGCGACCACGTGCGAGCTCCTCTTCATGCTCACGGACAGCCTCTTCTGCCTTCTTGAAAGCGTCTGTACCTTGAAGTCCTGGTATCTGGCAGAGCTGTCTGCAAAATGTAGGCCATTCTCGGAAACGTACCAGCAGCTGCATCAGTGCCTGGAGACCAAACTTGTACATGGGATCTTCAGGAGCATGGTCCCTGACAGCTTCCAGGATCATGCCGAGTCCAATCTGAAGAGGTAGGTCCGAAATAAGTTTGTGTGAGATGATGCCACCAAACAAGACAGCAGTAGTAGCAAGGGCTTCCAGGGGATAGTCCACGTAGTGATTGTACTCATCGAAGAGCCCATGAATCATGCAAGCAAAGACGTCCTGGTCTAGAGAATCCCGGGAGTGCTTGTACCGATCCAAGACCTCGACAATGTTCCGAACCTGCATTTCATCGCTGTACATTTTCTTGTAGTGCTCCTCCATTTTGCTATTGGCAGTTGGCGAGAGGGCGTTTCCTTCTCTACCATTGGCGTCGATGATATCGTCGTAGCCTTCGCCGTAATTGATCAGCCGTGGGTAAGCGATAATACAGTGACGCTGAACCAAGATCAGGTCTTGAACAGGTGGCTTTGGTAAGAAGTCCTCGAGTATCCGCAGTAGTGCCGAGACGGTACGAACTTGGAGTGTCGTCGAATTCTTGATAGCGGGTTGGCCATCAGGGTTTCCTCGCTGGTACTGGCTCTCTAGATTGGCCTTGATCATTAGGAACTGTAAAAGAGTGCGAGAAATCTCAGTGCTTCGCTCAGCATTGAAACGTGCCCACTTGGACAGATCCAGATAACCTTCAGCATGGGCCAGAGCAGCCAGATCGATACCAAATCCGTTTGGCAAGTAGACCAGCGAGTCTAGCCAGTTATGTTTCACAGCATGCTCAAAAACAAGTGGAAGGTCCACCGGCTTGACAGCATGCGCATCAATCAAGCGTTGAATAACCCATTCCTTGTCTTTTTTCCAGAGACTATCGAGAACAAAGTCGTACTCGGGCGAACGCTTATAGAGGAAATTCTCGAACAGGGAGTTAAGTGTATCGATGGCCATTGCCGCCCAATGCTGGCGAGGAACCTCAAAGGCAGAAACCAAGAAGATGTCCAAATTAGGGACCACCACCTCCTGGAAGAGCCTCTTCGCCTCAATACTAGTGGACGCCATGACGGAACTGAGCGCAACATTGAAGATCGAAGAAAGTGCAGCAACGGAGACGAGCGGATGTTTGACAGCGACGGACGCTCGCTCTTGTACGTTGGCAGGAGAGTTCGCATAATCGTCCAGAGTGATACTGCGCTGAAGGCCGGGAATCGTTGTCGCATCTAGCTGTTCAGGAGTTAAAGAGGCATATGCACTAACAAAGGAGAGCTGGGCCTCTGGATTCCTCCAGACGCCGCCCCATAGCCTCTGGATGTCCAAACCGGATTTAGAGTCTTGTGCGATAGGCAGAAAGGCAGTATAAAGCCGCAAGAACTGCTGAGAGGAGACACGAGCTGAAGGTTGGTCAAATAGAACAATTACTTCCATCCAATCAAATGTTTTCGGTAACACTCTCCTCAGAGCGGCGACCAAGATAGCGGGATCTTGTTGCGAGGTTTGAGTAATGCTGGTGAATGTCATCGCCGCTGAAACCTGCTCAGGGCCTAGCTGCAGGCTGCTAGGGCGGTTCTGTAGATACGAAACACATGTCTCCTCGTCCCGAGTGAATTCGATGCCCGTCTTTTGGATGTATCGGACCAGTCCATTAGAAGGTCGATCACCGAGTACTCTACCCAAATCAAGAGCAGCAAGAATCTCGGACGGAGGTGTATGCTCGGGAGTCTGGCTGAGCCATCGCTTTGTAACGGAAGTCTCGAGATCTCGCCTGGAAGATGCGTTGAAGCTAGGTGGATGGTATTGGAGGAATCGGTCCACAATCAGAGCGATGAAGGAGGGGGTGAGGTCGATATGAGCGTCGAGATCAGGTCGAGAAATGATGTCAAGAAAAGAGGGGAAGTTAGTAGATAATATCGCATCGGCTGCAATTGAGATAAGCATTGGTCATAAAATAGCCTCCAAGGATGGAAGTGTCCTTACCTTTTGTCTTCAAATCTGCTCGGGAACCAAGCTTGAAGGCGAGAGCTAACAAGGTCTTCTCCAACGCGTCGAGCTTGAAATGCTCCATAAAAGTTGAGAGATCGAAGTCGCGAAAGATATCTTCGGTGCCGCTTTCAACCGACTCGGCGATTTTACTTGCTTGCTCGACATCGTGTGAGATCTTTCGCATCTCACCCACAAGGATGTGATAGTTGCCTGGATTCGAGACAGGCCGGTTGAGGCCAGGGAATATCTGCGGCGCATTGCCGGCGACAAGCCGGGTGAAATACTTTGAAAAGACTTCCATCCCGTGTTCATCGATGAGCTACAAGGAGGATGTACTGTCAGCAAACATAAGGCCCTGAAGCAACAAAGGTAGCCAAACCTTCTTCAATTGGTCAACCTGCAGTTCCCACTTAGCACGGTCCTTATCCTCTTTGATAGTACTGAGCAGAAGATAGACCTGGGCCACGACAATCTTGGTCAGGGAGTTGGTGCCCGTTGGACTGCTGGCGCTTGGGCTTGCGCCAGCACTGAGAATGGCAGCCTGCGATGGGTGGGGAGAATGGCTCGAACCCGTCTGTAGTGTCTGCGCAGGATTGGGCGAAAATGATCCCGCTCGAGGTGGTGGGACCATGGAGGTATATTCGTGGCGGAGGGGGATGAGATGATGGAGCGCCTGCTCTCGGTGTGGTGGCAGGCCGGGTGGCTCACGAAGCAAGCGAGCGGGGAAGTGTGTAGGAGGATTCGGTATATAGGTTGCCTACATGAGGGAGCGGCCAGATGAAGCAGCGACCAAAGGCCGAAAAACAAGTACCAAAGTTTGCGCGATCGTGCAACCGTGTTCGCCAAGAGGGGACTCGTGAGCCTGACTCAAATTGAAGTTGAAGGTGGAGAGCGAGGTACGTGTCGTACTCGGTTGTTGTCGTCGAGAAGAGAGCACCGAAAATGCAGCAAACTATATAACTAGGGGGGAAGCTTGCAGCGATTCGGCGTCAGGTGTTCAACAAGAATCAGGATATGTATGGCGCGTGGTGATGCAAATATCGATATCGTCAATATGGTCCGTACACAAGGTGGTGGTCGAAGTTGGTTGGGTTAGAGGACAAGGTACTGTACTGAAAATGACAAGGTATCGGAAGACGGCAAATCCCGATCCGTCAAGCCAGCTCCAGCAGCTCCACTATATGCCCGCATCACGTGCCTCGGGGTCGATGAGCGTTGCGTCGTGACAGCCAACTTTGACCAAGGTTCTGCCACTTGGGCAGGTGGTCAGTGCTTCCTGCGGTCGCCCTGCCAACGTGAAACGCCATCCAAAACAATGTTGCTAGCTTACCCTTTGACAGCATTACTCTCTTTATCACCATTGAATGAACCACATTCTTGTGTCTCGCTTCCTTCATCTTTAGCGTGAAGAGTAGTGTGACTGAGGCTGGTCCTTTAACCCATCATATTTGTGTCTACAACTCATTCTTACAAACTATTCATCAATCTTATTAGACGTCGACTTACATCCGGGCATCATGCCTGCGTCAACGGTAGAAAGTCCAGCCGTTGCGCTGTCTTGTAAGCAAGCTACCAACAAACTACCTACTATTTCTCTAGCTGACACATGATGTTTCCTTCAGTCGCAAACAACTTCTGGGGTAAAGAGGATGCTGGAGTTACACCACTCCTGAGTCGCATGACAGCGGCCAAGACGACATGCGATGAATTGAGAGCATTTTATGGCGGTATGTGCAAGTCAAGGCATCTGATGAAGACCAGACTAACATGATCGATTACAGCTCGTGCGACGATTGAGGAAGAATACGCTCGAAAGTTATTGAACCTAAGCCGTAAGCCCTTGGGATCCCAGGAGTCTGGCACACTAAAGACATCGTTGGATACCGTCCGAGGCGAAGTCGAACAGATGGCCAAGCAACACCAGAACATTGGCGCCGAGATGAAATCAGAGCTTGAGGAGCCATTGGCTGCATTCGGTGGTGGAATGAAGGAACGACGAAAGATTATACAAAACACTGTCGAGAAGCTGCTAAAGACTAAGATGCAGCAAACGCAACACGTTAATAAGGTAAGCATATTGCCCTCCCGATGTTACTGCTCCATAAGAACTGACATGGGACAGACCCGTGACAAGTACGAGCAAGAATGCTTGAAGATCAAGGGTTACCTAGCTCAGGGCCACATGGTCATGGGCCAAGAAGAGCGCCGCAATAAAGCCAAACTAGAGAAGACTCAGATCAGCCTCGCAACTTCAAACACCGAGTACGAGAACGCCGTTAAAGCTCTCGAGGACACAACCGTAAGGTGGAACAGAGAATGGAAGTCAGCGGCCGACAAGTTCCAGGACTTGGAAGAGGAGCGCTTGGACTTCACCAAGAGCAGTATGTGGACATTTGCCAACATTGCCTCCACGGTTTGCGTTAGTGACGACTCGTCGTGCGAGAAGATTCGATTATCTTTGGAGGTGATGGATGTCGAAAAGGACATCATCACATTCATCACCGAAAAGGGCACTGGACAGGAGATTCCCGATGCTCCCAAATACATTAACTTCTGCCGTGGAGACATCACCGACAACCAATCCGAGACCTCGGAAGACGACAACTACTCGGTAGCTCAGTTTCCACGCAACATCAATCCTGCATTCCGATCGTCCTCACCTCAACCATCAACGTTTGAGTCCCATCATGACCCGAACTCTGCTTTGGCTCAGGATCTGGCGCACAGAGACCTTGCCACGGCCAAACGTGAGGCGGAGGCGGCAGCTAAGAAGTCCGCTACACTACCTCCCGATGATATACTCCAGATCGGGCCTCAACAGTCTCAGCCCCAGCAGATTCAGGCACCTCCTCAGCAGCGTCACCAACATCCTTCCCAGCACCCTTCTCATCATCCTTCGCAACAGCAAATTGCTCACCATATGAGCCACCCCATGTATCAGCAGATGAAACCTCTTGAGATGAGGCCCGCAGATGGTAGACCTACGGACTTGCGGCATCCACACATGCGACACCCAGATATGCGACAGCACGAGCCTAGACCTTCCTTGGAGATGCGCCACTCTGGAGAAGTGCGTCCTTCGATGGTATCTCGTCCTGGATCTGATATGAGGCAAACTGCGGACGCGAGAACATCTTTGGAGGTAAGGCGACCCATGGAGGACTCGTACCGTCGTCAGCAACAACAACAGCAGCAGCAGCAGCAATATCACCAGCAGCAACAGCAACAGCAACAGCAACAGCAACAGCAGCAACAGAAGCAACAACAGCAGCAGCAGCAACCTGGTGGTCATATGGCGTACGATGCCAATCAGCACGGTCCTGTCGCCGCAATTCCCCATGATCCTTACCCCTTGGATGGGATGACTATGCTCTGCCGAACTGGGCCCAGCCCAATCTCAGATCGAAGTTCGCAGGTGACCTCTGCTCGACCTTCCAGTAGGGATTCACATAGCGATTATTCGAACCCCACCTCGTTCTCTAGCATAGAACCACCGAGCGGCAAGACTTCGCCCATCAAGCAAGATCCTATTAGGCAAGACCCTATCAGGCAAGATCCTGTCAGGCAAGATCCGATAAAACAAGACCCTGCCCCTGCACCTGCTGCTAGCCCGGTCAAGCTAGTTGCGAAGAAGAAGAGTGGTGGCTTCTTGAAGAACCACAGTCCTTTCAGGCGCAAGAGCAACAAGGAGCTTCAACAATCGAACAGAAACACATGGCATGCATCTAATGCGCAGAACTCCGGCAGTCCCACTCGTAAACCCCAGGTGTTCAACCAGGAGCCAGCATCTGTGGTTACCCAGGAACGTACCCAGAGCCCCGAACCCATCGATGCCAATGCCAGCTTGGCTCTTGGTGTAGGACAGAATGTCTTCCCCGTATCCAACCCGGATGCAAAGAAACAGCCTGGGGCTGCCAAGACTGCTCAACAGCCAGCTGAGACAGACCCTATCGCGCTCGCGCTCGCGGAGCTCAAGGGCGTCACCTTGGGTAAACAATCTTCAGTCAGAATGTCTGCCGATCACTATCATGGCATCGCTTCCCCAGCGCCAGGATCTGAAGCAGCTTCACGACAAGCCTCTGCCTCACGAACAGTGCCAACTGCTGCAAACCCGGATGTTGCGGCAGCAAAACGAGGAACACCACCGCCGTCGTATCAAACCCCAGTTTCACGATTGGGTGTCCCACCGCCCGCTGTCACTTCTAGGGCGATGAAGGAGGCTACGAAGAAGGCTACCTCTCAAACACGGAACATGTTTGAAAGTGGGCGCGGCACACCGGGGGGTTTCAATGCCTCTGCTTCCAGATCTAACACTCGAGCGACAGCTACAGAAACGAAGCGAGCTGAGCCATCTCTGAGCCAAAGCCTCCCGCCAACGTCTTCACGACCTGCAACCCGTACCCCTACCCAAGGCAGAGGCGAATCTGGTAGCTACAGTACTTCTTCTATGAGCCGACAAGGTACCAGGGTTACAGACAGCGGACGCGGCGAGTCTGGAAGCTATAGCTCAGCTTCCATGTCTCGACCAGGCACTCGAGGCACAGAGATGGGTCGAGGAGACACCGGTGGTTATAGCACACCGCCTGTTGCACGATCAGGAACCAGGGCGACTGATATGTCACGCGCGGATACCCGTGGCTTCAATGCCACTCCCCTTTCACGACCCGGTACAAGGGGAAGTGACATGTCGCGTGGAGGATCCGGAGTTTACGGTTCGTCACCAGTCTCACGACCTGGCACCAGAGGCACCGATATGCCCAGGGCAACTTCGCCAGCACCAGCCCGGAGTGTTTCCCCTCAACCACCAATGAACGACAACATGAGTTACAGATCGGCGTCGCCAAACCCTTATGCTGCTAGCCAACGCTCACCATCTGTTATGAGCTCACCTCAGAAGCATGGCTCCGCTCAAGGGTACTATCCCCAGTCGCCTCAGCAGGCTGCTAGTCGTGGACCTTCTCCTTCACCCTACGACCAGTACAACCGACCTGGCAGTAGCTATGCAGGTAGTGACATGTCGCCAGGTGATGACCCATATGGCTCTCAGAGAAGCCGAGGCAGCCGCCCTGCTTCCCGGGCCATGAGCTATTATGAAGAGGGTAGTACCCGTCAGCGTAGCCAGAGCGTCGCTGATCCCTCACGACTTTATACTCCAGATGGCAGAGCTATTCTACATTATGGTAAGTTTTTTCCTAGCTATCAAAGATTGGCAAAAAGACAACTAACATTGTTCCTTACAGCACGTGCATTATACGTGTATCAAGCCGCCATTCCTGAGGAATTGGGCTTTGCCAAGGGTGATTACTTAGCTGTCCTCCGTCACCAAGACGACGGATGGTGGGAGGCCGAAGTCCACGGTGGAAACGGACATTCCGGGCTGGTCCCAAGTAATTACCTCGCGGCATGCTAATTTTCCCATGATAATGAGCGATTTGACGGATCATTTGCGCGACTTTACTGGCTGATTGATTGATTTAAGTAAGGATTGAGACATTGACGATTCTGGTTCAGAATCGATTTACGTCTTTCGTTTTGTTGCCTTTTGATGGTTATTTGGTATGGAGCTTGGGCCTTGCTTCTAGTGTTGTATATTTCACGATTCGTTTGGCGAGATTGTAACGACTACTCTTCTTTATTAGTGCGAATAGAGAAGTACTCTTTTTAGATGCGAGATTTGAAGCAAATTATTCTTTTATTTAAATTATGACACAGTTATTGCCTCGTATAAATATCCATTATCAAAATCCTCCAGGTCTATGAATGAAAGTGTCGTGTGTCCAGTGTCCCTCGTGAATAAGTACGTACCGAATTATGACGTTGGAGCTGCCCGTTGAGCTGTTGGAGCTCAGCTTGCTGTTGCTTCCATGCCATCTTCACATGCATGCCACTCCCTTGGACCTTTTTCTCCCTTGAATTGTACAACTTCAATCTCCTCTTCTGTACCAAAATCTATGCCATTCGCGTTGACGGGCAAATTGTGTCCAGCATGGTCAGTTATAATCGCAACATTCGCTCAATGCAAGTGATTGACTTTGCTTGCCCAGGAAACTCTACAAGAGACTGCCCGTCTCGTCACGTCTAAGCCTGTTCAACGGGCCGTTGTCAACACCGTACTCCTCGTATCAAGCGCTGTGACGCTCTTTTGTACGGCAGCTATTGCTTCGACGCTGTTTTTCCAGAATTTTCTCCCTCATGAGGTTGTGACTTTGCCAGTGCATCTCCAATATAGGTATGGAATATAGTGCTGCGCATGATCCCCACCGTTGGCTGACATTTCTGGGTATAGTTCTGGTATTAACCCGTATGGAATCGCGTCACTCCAAACACCGCCGATGAAGACGCAGCAGGAATATGATTTGTCGCTGATGCTATCCATGCCGCGTTCTAATCCTAACGTGGAGCGCGGCAACTTCATGGTTAGCCTGCATTTGCTTGACTCAAAAGCTGATCTTGGGCTTCACACTGAGGCCGAGCGTCATGCATCGTTGCACGAAGGCTTTGGAGCCGCCAACGTTATATTCAGCTCCCGCAGGCCTGCTTTGTTCCCTTATGTGGATCCGCTCGTGTCTGTAGCATCCCGTGTCCTCTTTCTGTTATATCATTTATTTACGCCGGGCTCAAGCACGAACACGATGGTTATCCCGCTTGCCGAGCGAGTATTGTTCTCAAAGGGATCGGAAATCCCAAAGTCGGCGTATGTGGAGGTGGAGGCGGGCCAAACAATCCAGGTATACCACGCTTATCTACAACTGACAGCCCAGCTTCGCGGACTTCGTTGGATGATGGTACACTATCGTGTCTCGACATTCATTGCATTTACTCTTCTGTTCTGGGCGTTCGAAGTCATCTTCATGGGTGTGGCATGGGGTATTTGGAGTGTTGCTTCTGGGTCACCACCTGGGGATGCGGATACCAAGGCGCAACGACTCGAAGGAATAAGAGATGGCCAAGAAGACGAGGACACAGACCATGCAGAGACGTTTCCTACGTATGGAAGGCAGCAGCCTCTCAAATACGAGCCGGACATCAAGCCAGAACTGGACACCGAGCAACCTTTGTCAGAGATCCCTCGAGCAGGAGCCGATGCGGATGATGAGGATGAGGGAAGCTTTGACGATGACAAGGACGAGGAAGATGTACAGCACAGAGACTCGGGTATTGGCACGAGCTACAGTGAGGAGGGAAGCGCGAGTATTCGAAGGCGAGGATCCCGCAACAGGATGTGAGAAGCAAACAAGGTGTTTGAGAGTGTTAATCTAGGGGAGACATGCATGAGCGAGTAGAAGCAGATACCCATGGGTTTAATATGCGAAGTAGACTAACAGACAATGTATTGTCAGCATATGGAATTGTGTGTTTGTGTAGGGGAATACGTCCATGTAATAAGTCACATTGATGCAGTATGCATGCCAAGTTTAAGAGTGTAATTCTATGACGAGCTCATGATAGCTAAAGTTTGGATATCAAAGCACTACCTACGTAGTGGGTAGATCACTCAGACGAGGTAGAGAAGGGTCAGGAGGAAGCTTTGAGTTGAATTTATCTAATCTACCTGTAATATCTGTTTCAATGCATGATAACATATCACACATTAGTGAACGTGACTGTGTGTCGCGGGTGAGCTGAGGTGGCATTGATAAACTACCTTGGTGAGTGAATTCACGCTAATCCTACCGGTAATAAGCTTCTCTGTTTGTAACTAACATTGGATAGTGGAAAAGTATCAATCTGCTTAAACAAAAATCCTTGAAAGTCTCTCTGATTGATAAACCGCACTATCATAAAAGCCTATCGTTTATTACGGTACCTCATCTGTTATTCAGGCCCGTCTCCCGTCAAGTTACAGGTTAGGTAGGCTGAAGTCTTCACTAATTTTATAGCGGGCATCCACATGCTTCAACCCCTGGGCTCTAATAAATCTGCCTGTCGTAACCCCCCATTGTAGGGAGCACCCATGTTGGCTCATCCATTCATGGTGAGCCCCTCCACTTTCCAACTGCGAACAACCATTCCCCTCCGTTCTCAGCCCATAAGAGTCCAGTCGCTAGTTCAACAGAGCCGCTTGGCGCTGTCTCCGCAGCTATTGTTCTCTTCTTGTTTATATCAACTCTTTTCTCACGCATTATAGCCATCGTAACCTCAACCCAGGAGACATGGCTCTCGATCATTGAAACGACCAGTTGTCTCCACCACAACCCACCTCACCATACCATCCATACCATACCATACCCGACCACCCTACGCCTACACAGCAGTACTACCTACTACACTACCGTGCCGCTACCGCTACCGCTACGTACCGACCGCCATTACTAGTCCAATTCATTTCTACCTCTATTGCGGGCCAACTACTGCGACTACCTCCACCGCCCGCCCGCTTGTTCTTCTCGACGTTCCCCAAGTCACCTTTGAACAATCACGACAAGGCCTGAGCTGAGCACACCGACCTGACCGCATGTGCTGAGAACAGCAAGCGACCGACCGACTGCTTTTGCTGCTCGTTCTTTGCTTGCGCCTGCCTAGCCTTAGCCTTGCCCAGCCTTCAACGAACCTTGACGAGACGTCACGTCCAAGTCTTACACCTCCCGTCGCCGCTATCTATCTCCCTCCCACCTCCCCTCACCTCGATCATATAAAGTAACAACCCCCAGCCTGTCCCGCCACGATGCCCTGCTTCAAGGGCATTGCGGTTAGCATCCATGCAAATTCTGCCCCGCTGCCAGAGCATGGCATGCAGAAGCAATCTCGTCTTTCGCGGATCAGCACCTACATTCCTGTACCCCAACCTCAGCTCGCCGAGTCAAACAAGCCCGAGCCTGCCAAATTCGCTATCTCTATCACACTCCTCACTCCTGGTCTTCCTATCCCGTACTCGACCCCGAAGCCCAGTGATGCCAACCCCTACCCGAAGCCTCAGTTTGTGGGCGGTCTGAACACTGGCGAACGGGGCAAGTCCTCTGGTGTCGTGAACCCCTACATTCCCATGACCAACTCCGAAAACGAAACCATCGCTGCCTATATCTACTTTGACGGCCGAGCCAAGGAGGAAGTTGCTACACTGCTGCGACCAGGCGAGGAAACATGGGTCAATAGTCGTTGGGTTCAGGTTCCAGACTCTGAAGGTGGCGGTTTGGCCGAGCGCGAGTTTCTGTTCCGTGAGGTTGGCCTAGAGCGCTGGCTCAACGGTCTGGATCTACAAGGACACGATGCTGCCGAGAAGCTAGAGAAGCGTCGCCAGAAATTTGAGAAGCGCCGACGACGACAACGGGCACTTGAAGGAAATGCCAGCGCCGACGTGGACGAGGGTTCTACAAGCAAGAGAGACACGCTGCGCTATGGAGCCGACGACAAGTCGCCTATCGAGGCTGTCGTGGACGACTCGGATTCCTGGTCCGACGACGACGACGAACCGCCTGAGGCTACGGGGCAGATCAAGGTCGCCATGTTCCGCGTCCTTGCTTCTGGTGAAATCAAGAAGGGCGAATACTCCCCTCAATTCGATGCCCACGACGGCGATGAAGATGACATGGGCTCCAAGGAAGGCAACGGCATCGACGCCGACGTTGAACATACCACGAGTTTTGCGAAGCCCAAGACCCTTGATCCCAAAACTATTAGTACACAGACAGTCACGGGTATCGACGGACCTGACAAGCCCTATGCCGTCTTCACCTTCTTTTACCGAGGAGAGCGTAAGTAATATGGAACATAGTAACAAACCATGTACTTACACATCGCAGGGCAATTGCAAAAGATCGGCGTTCTACAGTCTTCAAAGAACCCCCAGACAACACCAAGCTCTGCCAAGCGGAGGTCGGGTCAACTTGACTTCTCCAACTTGGGACCCCTCAAGACTGGCGGCACAGTTGGCTTTTCCGCTTTCCGCGACCAGGCTACCGAGGCCTCAAGACGACGCAAGGCTAGAAAGAAGAGCAACGGCAACATCGCCGATGACAGCGACGACGATGATGACGATGATGACGAAGTCCTGGGCAAGATGGAAGAAGTGTACGATAAGGACGTAAACTCTAAACTTGCGCCAGAAGATGCGAAATTCCAGGGCGAGCTTGCCGAGGGCGTGGATCGTATTCACGTAAGTTCTACTTTGTTTCTCTCGTGAACCCTTTAACTGACAGCATGGGTATAGCTTAAGAGGGCACATTCTGCGGACCCAGATGGCAAGGCTACGCCAGAAACGTCTCAAACCCCGAACGCAGACAGTACATCCACATCGCAAACACCTGCCACAGGGGCACCGCCCGCCAACAACCTTCTTTCGAACGCTGCTGGTCTTGACACATTAAGCAATTCGGCTTTCCAGAGCCCCCTCAAGAAGTACCGGCCCAGTGTTGATTACTCGGCCGAAGGTATCAACCCAGCATCTGGCTTGAAGGCGGAGTTGGACGCAGCTGCCTCTGGAGGTTCTGGGTCTGGAACACCCTCCAACAGAGAGGCGCAAAAACCCAAGGTCGAGGTCGAGGAAGAGCTTTGATTGGCATTAAACCAATCGACCTTGGAAGCAACACCCTTCCGGATGTAGTCCAGCCATTAAACGACCAAAAAAAGCGATAAAAAAAGACCAGCTTCGCACCGAATATGAAGGATGCTGTTGGGTGTCGACGTGGACAGTTTGGGCAGATTTGAGATAGACCGGTGGACTGTCATATCAGAAAGACCTGCAACCTGGCTGAGACGAGTATCTGCAGCAGAGTATTTACGTTATTCATCACAAAGACCATAACACGTGGATTGGCGAGGACTAAGAAAGCATTGGATGCTTCCATTTTTTTTTTAGGAAGCACGTGGCTCGTATTGAATCGAGAGAGTCCGGTTACCGCTTGCTGCTGGAGTCAAGGGGCCTCGATCTTGAAGCAAGACGAGTTACGTTACTAGAGGCTAGAAGGTCGAACAAGCAAGCACTTTGAGCCTGCCAGAGGAATAGGGTGTTGGCTTGTGAATCGAAACAATGTATATATGATACGCTGCTTGTTGAGAAAAATAGGATATCGTTTTACGTATCTGACTGGGCAATGTGAAGTGTGGTTAGGCTGCGTAGGACACAACGAAGTACGCGTAGATATACGTCTGCGTTGATGGAGGACAGCTGGTGTGACCATGGCAAGATAACCGTCCTGGAGACCATAATTATAACGTATGTATAGTAGTTTGTAGACGAATATAAATGACAAAGAAAACAAGCTCTAGCCGTATTCTTTTGGTATCGGCTTCTAATAGTTACCATTCTACATACAGTTTGAATCAGGCCTGAGAGAAGAGTTTTAATACACATGGAGATTGATCCAGGGGTTTGTTGGCCACGAGTGCAATTTGTTTACGTGGAGGCGTGTTCAACTGGACTCACAGCATGTGATACCAGCGCGTCAGTGACGCCAGGTCACGGTGCAGATTTTGTTGTGCTGTCGACTTGGCAGACCACATCTTGAGCAGACAACGCTCAGCTTCATCAGTCAGAGCCTCACGTTTTGGTTACTGCAAGTACGTGTCACATTTATTAAATATTGGCAAGGAATTATGATCATGAGAAAAAGGGGTTGCATTCTGAAAGCTCTAATTTCTAGCAAAACATGGGATAGGCCCGACCTTGATATTGGAGGGAGCCGATCTCGTTCTCTACAATGTGGACGAATTTCTCCTAGACTGAAAGCCAAGTTAGCAATTGCTTCTGGCTCGAGTTGTTTTGTGTTAAGCAGTGAATGAGAGGGAAATATGTCAGACTGTTGAGCTTGATAATTTTGAAATCAACATGGTGATTCAGTTGGCCGTTCTTAATGGAAGAGTTTGTCATCATGCAAAGGGGGAAAAGGTGCACGCGTCCGCGATGTGTTGGACGAGACACCAGGCTGTGTCGTGTTGTGTAACGTACCTTACTGTTATTGGGTGTGGTTGAGACTGCGAAAAGGACGATATTATGATACAAGACGTATCTTTCGGCTCCTCAAAGCATCTTCACTCGAAAGTCAAGACGTTGAGGCGATTGATTGATCTTGCTGAAGTCGTCGTTGCAGATTGTTGTTGTTCAAGGTAAAAGCAAGTTTTTCAGAAGCAGCTCCAGCGCAGTTTTATTTCCCAGCCGAACCGGGGTATGGGTCCAATATCGCCCTATCCAAGCTCCATCCCGCCATTTATGCCTATAGCGAAGCCGCACTGTGCCACCGTAGCCCTGCTGGCAACCTGCAACCTGTTTCCGTAGTAGCTGCCCATTGATTGTTGACGTGTGTGCCTAATCTGCACTGTGCCCCCTCAACCCCACCATCGATCTCATCTCTCTCTTCTTGCTTGTCGTTTCCCCCCTCGGGCAGACTTTTGCGACAACCCAACGACTCTCTTGATAAAACCTCTCTTTGTACCCCCTTTTTCTAGACGCATTAGCGATTTAAACGACCCGAACAGGTCCCCAGAATTCAAAATGGCCGGAAGTGAGTTTATAGTGTCCCCAGATGGTAGAAGGAGACGAGAAACTAACCGCGCACACTTCTAGACTTTGAGGATGTCGCCAGTATGTCCAGTACCCCTATGGCTTGACCGACAAGCTCAGCTCCCCGCGATCTTGACAATACCCCTAACATATATACCAACAGAGCAGTTCATCGAGTTCTACTACAACACTTTCGATAGCGACCGCAAGGCTCTTGCTGCGCTCTACGTGAGTAATCAATCGCCTGCCCACCACGCGGTGAGCAGCAACACTAGTACAACAATTCGCTAACCCTTGACCACAGCGCCCCAACTCTATGCTGACTTTCGAGTCTGCTTCCGTCCTCGGCACTGAGTCTATCATCGAGAAGCTTGCTGTATATCTCCCTACCCCGATTGCGCCTTAGAGCCGACTCGTTAACGATTTTACAACAGTCTCTCCCCTTCGAGAAGGTCAAGCACCAGGTCTCTACCCTTGATGCCCAGCCTTCTAACGAGCAGGGTGGTATCATCATCCTTATCACTGGTGCTCTCCTTGTATGTTCCACACCATCCCACACAACTCATGACTTGCGCCTGCCGATAACTAACAAACTTGTAGGTCGATGAGGAGCAGCGCCCCATGAACTTCAGCCAGACCTTCCAGCTTGGCCGAGACGACAGCGGCAATTACTTTGTCTTCAACGACATCTTCAAGCTTGTCTTCGGTTAAACGTTTCTTGGGTTACCCGGCGCCTTTGTTGAGGAAAGAGAGCGAGTCTATAAACACACCAAGTGGGGCGAGACGAGGGGAAATTAAAGTAGCAATGGCAATGGAATAGCTTTTTGACGATCTGATGAATTTAGAGCACAAAATGAGGGAAACAGACCCGCGTTTGGCTTGACTGTGATGATTGTTGTATGTACTCGCTCTCTACAATAGGTCAACTTAGACATCAACAGGAACTTTGAACACAACGTGACACCTTAAAGCAAGGCTCGTTAGTTGAGTATGAAAGAAGCGAGGGCCACAAATGGGCGTCAACGCTTGGTTGTTATGGAACAACAATCTCAACAACCTACGTCGACGAGCAGAACTGGGTCGAAGACAACCTTGACTAATGTAGCAGACCTCGGGCTCATCTAACGGATATGGGGATGACCCAGTGTCTAATGCCCCCCAGATCCTGCATGTTGCCCAGAGGACATGGTGCCACTGACAGAATTTTTGACAGGCACCAAGGACATCAGCTTGGCAGATTCAGGAAATATGTAAAGGTGGTCGTGGCTTAGCGATTAAGACAAGGTCGAGGATGTATTCCTGACTTAATAGACTACAAAACGGAAGGACAAGGAGTTATGATAGTACATTCACATTTACACTGAAGTCTTGTCCAAGAAGCAAGCTCATCATCTATTTTAGGAAGGTCCAAGACCCAGCCTCACAAATCACTGCGAATGGGATGGGATAAAACGTAACCCGAGAAAAATCATTCATTTTCCATGCCCTGAACCGTGCAACACCGTTGATCCCAAATCGCAATGCATTGTGAGGGGTATAAAGAAATAGCCTTAGATCTTGGTAGCAGCCTCAAGAGCCTTCTGCTTCTTGATGATCTTCATCTGAGCCTTGGGGCCCATGATACCACCTCCCCATTGTCGGCGAGCCTGGTCGTGCTTCTCAAGGTAACCGTCCTTGACAGCGGAGATGAGCTTGGAGAGCTCGTTCTTGTCCTCGGAGCGGACCTCGGTGACGGCAAGGACAGCAGCGGTCTGGATAACAGTTAGTGATGGGTAGAGATGAAGCGATTGCGTTTTCACATACCTTCTTGTGGACGACCGTACCGAGACGGGCCTTGCCCTTGACAATGGCGTAAGGGATACCCATCTTCTTACACAGAGAGGGAAGGAAGACGACGAGCTCAATGGGCTCGACATCGTTGGGGATGAGGACGAGAGAAGCCTTCTTGTTCTCAATCAGACCAACAACGTGGTTGAGACCGTACTTGACGGTGTAGGGCTTCTTGGAGACATCCTCTTTCTTCTTGCCCTCCTTGACGGCGGTAGCCTCCTGGAGGAGACGGTCCTTCTTCTCGGCCTTGGTCTCAGGTCGGTACTTGTTGAGGAGCTTGAAGGCCTGGGCAGCAGTGTTGCGGTCGAGGACGTGCTGGAACTGGGCGAGCGCCGGGGGAACCTTCAGGCGGAGCTGGAGGATCTTCTTCTGGCGCTGGAGACGGACGTACTCGGGCCACTTGACCATGCGGGAGACATTGCGCTTGGGCTGGATGTCCTGGCCGATGCCGAAGTTGCGGGGTCGCTTCTCGAGAAGGGGGTTCTATCATTATCAGCGACCGCATTCTTCACTGAGGGGATTCAGAGATTTCTTACCTTGGGGGCCTTCTTGCCAGCCTTACCCTGAGGGAAAGGGGCGGGAGCGACCTTCTTGCCGGACTTGGGAGGCTGTCATTGAGAAAAGAAGACATCAGCAAGGCATTCAAGCCAACAAAAGGTCTTCTCTGAACTCTAACGAGAATAGGTCAAGGCATTTCTGCACATGCCGCATCTCCAGCCACGTCTTCACCAGCTCGATACCCGTCAAGGTGATCGAAAGCTGGCGGAATACCAACAGCATTGTCGCCTTTAAAAAAGGGCGACGCTGTGGCTTCAATTGCGCATAAAGCACATTTGACTCACAAAACTGTGGCCATTAGAGTCGAGTAGGTTGGTTTATTCACTCACCATCTTGAATCGTTGGGGTTAGTAGTTGCTCGTGGGTTAAAGAGCAAAAGTCCGGGACACGATGGTGGATGGGGAACAAAAAGCAGAAAGAAAAGGCAAGCACGAGGAATGTTTTTTTCGTGGTAGTAATTAGGGCTTCCTGCGCCTGCCAAAAATGGTCGACCCACAATAAGATCTAGTAAGCGGGGGGGTTGGAGCTGGCCTTTTTCTCGAGGCGGCCAATACACGTGACTCTGACTCTTACAGTGCGGCGCAAACTCATAGCTTGAGTCAATCGTTGGGAGGCAAGAAACATTTAGAGGGAAAAAAGAAGCCTAGAATCTGTAAAGTTGAAACAAATTTAAACACTCTTCTCGCGTTTGGATCGCGTGCATATACCGCAAAGTCGACTCTCTTTAACCAGATTTTCTCATTTCGACCTTTAGCCTACTCAGAGGCATCTGGAGGACTCGGAAGCATTTGAAAGACTCTGTCAACTTATCAGCAAAATGGCGCCTACACCTTGCGTACGGTGTCAGAAGAACCGAGCTGTTGTGAAGCGACCCAAGAATCACCACAAAATATGTCGAGACTGCTTTATCAGAGTATTTGAAGATGAAGTGCACCATACAATTACATCTTCAGAGCTCTTCTTTCGAGGTGAAAGAGTCGCCATCGGTGCTTCGGGTGGCAAAGATTCGACAGTCTTGGCCTCTGTGATGAAAACCTTGAACGAACGACATGACTACGGACTGGATCTGGTATTATTGAGTGTCGACGAAGGCATCAAGGGATATCGAGACGATTCACTGGAGACGGTTAAGCGAAACGCCGTTCAATACGACATGCCCCTGGAGATTGTCGGTTACGATGAACTTTACGGATGGACTATGGATCAGGTTGTCGAAACTATTGGAAAGAAGGGAAACTGCACATACTGTGGTGTTTTTCGACGACAGGCTTTGGATCGAGGAGCAAAGAAACTGGCCATTCAGCATGTCATAACTGGTCACAACGCAGACGATGTCGCCGAGACTGTTCTCATGAACCTTCTAAGAGGAGACATGCCGCGATTATCCCGAAGTACCAGCATCGTCACCGGCAACTCTAAGAGTGAGGTCAAGAGGAGCAAGCCTCTTAAGTACGCATACGAGAAGGAGATCG
Source organism: Fusarium sarcochroum (assembly GCA_013266185.1). Classification (NCBI taxonomy): domain Eukaryota; kingdom Fungi; phylum Ascomycota; class Sordariomycetes; order Hypocreales; family Nectriaceae; genus Fusarium; species Fusarium sarcochroum. The sequence goes on from JABEXW010000211.1 coordinate 55,320, forward strand.
TACTTTACGCACACCACAAGAAGTTGGATTATTTTAGCACTGAGTGCATATACAGCCCAGAGGCCTTCCGAGGAACAGCGCGTGGACTTATTAAGAACCTGGAGAAGGTGCGACCAAGCGCAATCCTGGATATCGTCAGAAGCGGAGAGGACATGGCTAGGCTTACACCTGACAAGGGCCAGGGGGCATGTGGTTGTGACGAAGGCGAGGGAATTGGAGGCTGTGGCTCAGCTAACGGACGAACTTCTGGCAATGAGATGGCTCAGGTTGAAGCTAGTCTGAAGAAGCAGCCCAAGTCCACAACTCTCGAAACTGAGATCACAGCTAATGGAACTCCCAAGGATGACGCAGTACCTCTGCCAGTAAGGACAAAGAAGCAGAAGCAGAAGCAGACGGAGGCGCCAGCTACAACGATGCAGACTCTGGGCAAGTGTATAAAGTGCGGATACATGTCAAGTCAGAGCATGTGTCAGGCTTGCACATTGCTCGAGGGCCTGAACAAGAATAGAGCAGAGATAGCGATATAATAAAGATACCCCTGCTGTCAAGATTAACCTTGGTACCATGCAATATTACGATGTGACTTGAACAAAAGAACTGGGTTGACATTGTTTTTATTCTTTCTCTCAGCCACCGTCCATCCTACAGGCCTCAATGCCTTTATGCTCCTGCCCCAAGCTGTATATGTACAATTGCAGATCCGGGTTGCGATACTTTGGTTATTTGCCCTGGGCCGCCATATTGCTCTTTAAGAAAAGCGAGACTCCAACTATTATCTCGAGTCAATGATTGCATCGTTAAATGAACAGCAGCAACACTCACCTTCCAGGGGTTGTTCAACTCGAACCCTAAGGGCGCCACTGGCTTGTCTGTTTGCCCTCGCAGGGTTCCCGTAAGTCGACGGTCACGCTCCATCACTAAGCAATTCGTCAGTATTCCAACATCGTATTGGGAGTTGTTCGGGTCGTATCGTACTTTGCTGTAGATCAGTTAGTATTGAACGACGCATTCTGGGCGCGCGATGACTTACTCTGTCCCACTGGTCCACGGAGTAACGGGGTCGCTTGCCCTCGTTCTGCCAGGTCTTGATGACAGCAAGACCGGTACCAGAGATACCGAACATCTATCATTCAATGAGCTTCCATATCCTGTGACTGCGAGATCGAATGGTGACATACACCAATCATGATGGCATAGGGAAGAAGAGCCTCAAAAGGGACGGGCATGATGGCGACGGCGCTGCCTGAGCAGACTTGGAGGTATTCGTTGTGTCTTTCGGAGGATAAGAGATCAAATTGACCGGGTCTGACCTGTCTTCCGGGTTCGTCGCGGTGGTCGTGAGTCTTCCGAGTGGCCGGGCCTTAACTTGAAGCTCATGTCGTGAGCCGAGCCATTGACGATTGAGCAATTGGTGATGGAGTTGCTGCCTGAGGCATGGAATTCTAGCTCCATATCTTATCCCTGCATGACTGTACAGTTGGGTGATTGGCTAGCCACACAGTGTATCACCAAGCTAGCAGTGCTTAGGCTTGGGGGGTGCGTCGCACGCACTGTGGCAACAAGCTTCCGCGCGACAGCTGTTTGATATCGCCCAAGTCGACGCGACTTGTACCAACGGTTGTACTTATCGCATCTTTACGATATTTGGATTTACTACGAACGCGTGATTCAAATCAAGTTGAACTGCTCGATACGTCTCCCAATTCACATTTGGCCAACCTACGTCGCGCATTCCCCGTAAGCCGCCCCTCGATCAAAGGCCGCGTCTTCAGCCGCACCCGCGATGAACCAGACGTGATCGCACCGCGAGAAACCCTCCGTAGAATTTCGACAACGATCGATATGCGAATTCTAGGCTCTCCTTTCAGGATACTTACTTCCGTGACGCGGGGGTAACTATGACAAGCGCACAAGCGATGGAAGAAGAGCTCCAACAGAGCGTCATGGTTTCCGACGAGGATGCCGAGTACGAGACGGCAGGCGAAGCAGGAGGCGAAACAACGATAGTCGCATCGGGTCCAGACGGGGCCAAAGGCAAGGTTGACGCCAATCAAGCTCTTGCAGATAATGGTGATGCCGAGTTGAGCGATCGCGATGCGTCAGGCGAGGAACTTGATGTGGATGCATCAGGCGAGGAGGACAACGACTATATGACACACCATCAAGTACCTTCTCACGACAGCCATCAAGTCACACAAGACGAGGATAACGACGAGGACGAAGACGCAGAGGGGGAGGAAGAAGAGGAAGAAGAGGACGTAGATGCCGAAGGGGAAGAGGATGTAGATGCTGAAGGAGAAGATTATGAAGATGACGAGGGCGTTGGCGCAGTCAAATTTCAACCGGGAACAAGAAACCATGATGAAGACAGCGAAAGCGAAAAGTCCGAATCACCGAGCGCTCATGACGAAGAGTCCGATGAGGAAGCCCCATGGGATGATACTGTGGAGGCTGAGGAAGATCGGGAGGATGAGGAAACGGCGGCATCCAGCGACTGCTTGTTTTGCGGCCAAAGCGAAGATGATGACCCAAGCGAGGAATTCGAGATGTATTTATCATGCGCTCGTTGCGGTGGTAATGGTAAGATCCCCTACCGAAATACTGAGTTTCTTAGATACTTACAAGATGCAGCTCACCAACAATGCGCGCGCGATGCTGCAGCAATGAGTACAGACAACAGTAAGTACATGGAACCCTACAAGACGTGCTGAGCACTAACGTTCTCAGCACCCAATATTTGGAAGTGCCCTGAGTGCTTCAATAGGGAATCTGATGCTGAGGGCGAAGACGAGGAGTTGGATGATCACGATATTGATCACGATATGGAAGTTACCTCGCAACAATCCGATATCCCAGAGCTCTCAGGCGAACTTCAATCTCAGCCGGAAGTGGATGATGAAGATGCCGCTTCACAAAACGATGATGAAGAAGATCATGATGACGACCTTGATGAAGAGCCGAGGGATGCACCTCGCACGTTGAGGAAACGCAAATCCTCGTCTCTAGAGGACACTGGCAGTGTAATATCTCTGAGAAAACGCCGACGACATCAGTCAAACGACGCAGCGTCTGAAGGTACAGCGCGCAATGGCAGCGCTGAGCCAGGGCGACATCACCCTTCTAGGACTCTTCGCCTTAAGGTTACACGGCCCCCACCCGTGTCAATAGAGAAACACACACGCACATCTCTTGTTATCAAGGTTCAGGTCAGACCTGGCAACCTCAAAGAAATCCTCTCCCGCAAGAAACGGGAAAGGAGACGACAACCTGGAAGTGTTACACGGCCGCCTCCTCAACGACCCGCTCCAGCACCAAGAGCCAACCCTGCAGCTATAGCTGCTCTCCCGACCCCTTTTACATCAGACAACTACTCACAACCATTTTATTCCTTTTTTGATCGGGAGACGGACGAGATGAAGGGGAAGCCCTACGGTGGTATTTTGACCGAAGCAGAAGCTGACACGTCCAAAACTCTTCCTGCAGCCGAAGATAGGCAGAAATTCAACGATGCCAAACAAAAGGCTGAGGACGAATGGAGGGCACGTATTCTTGCCATGCATGAAGATGCTCATGTGCCTGTTCGAAAGGCCAAGAAGATAAGTGATAACGCCAGCCAGATTGAGTGCATCGAGTTTGGTGGTTGGGAGATCGACACTTGGTACGCTGCGCCGTATCCCGCCGAGTACAGCAGAAATCGCGTGCTATACATCTGCGAGTTCTGCCTGAAGTACATGAACTCGGACTACGTTGCTTGGAGGCACAAGCTCAAGTGCCCAGCCAAGCACCCACCCGGCGACGAGATCTATCGCCACGGGTCTGTGTCAGTTTTTGAGGTTGACGGCCGCAAGAATCCGGTCTACTGTCAGAACCTGTGCCTTCTTGCCAAGCTGTTCTTGGGATCAAAAACCTTATACTACGATGTTGAGCCCTTTCTCTTCTACGTTCTGTGCGAATACAACGACACAGGCTACCATTTTGTGGGATACTTTTCGAAAGAAAAGAGAGCGAGCAGCCAGAATAACGTCTCATGTATTCTGACATTACCAATACACCAACGAAAAGGCTACGGCAACTTGCTTATCGACTTTTCATACTTGCTCACCAAGGTTGAGGAAAAAACTGGCTCGCCTGAAAAGCCGCTATCTGATATGGGATTGGTCTCATACCGGAATTACTGGCGCTTGATTCTCTGTCGATATTTCTTGGATGTGATGAATGATGGAAAGCATGCCAAAGAAGGACTCAGCATCAAACGAATATCTGCCGACACAGGCATGACTGCAGACGATGTTATCTCTGCTCTGGAAGGTCTCAGGGCACTCGTCAGAGATCCACAAACAAGGCTGTATGCATTCAGGGTCGACATTGATTACTGCCAACAATACGTGGGCAAATGGGAGTCTAAGGGCTACGTACAACTCAAACCGGAAGCGCTTGTCTGGACTCCGTATGTCATGGGTCGGAGCAATGCCGTCAATTTTGAACTTGGCCCGCCGATCAACACTATTGCTCCCAGAGAGGACGACGAGGCCAAGGTCGACGAGGGACTTGGCACGGTTGGTGTTGAGAGCCAGCCTACGATAAATGGGAATGATGAGAGTGCACCTGCGCCACAAGCGGATGCTGATGCTGATGCAGATGCGGATGTTGATGCGGTTGTTGATGCTGTCAACGGAGAGCAGCCCGTCGATCCTCCGGCCGAGAATGGCACTGAGCCCGTGCCAGTTGAGTCTATCGAGGACGTCGCGCCAGGGCAAGAGAAAGACAAAGACGTCGACATGCAGGACGCTGAAGTTGACGGCCCACCAGCTTGGTCACGACCATACCAAAACGTTCCACCCAGCCGTTTCGAAGTCTTCCCTGCTGTTCCAGGCGGTCGACGCGATCGTACGCGGCCAAGTGTCAGCCGACCAACCGCCCCTCGAACTATTAGCAGCGCTTCGAGGCCAAAACGCAGCAGTAACAGTCATCGATCTTCGTCGTCTCGGCCCAAGAGCTCATCAAAGAGGAAAAGTGGCGGAACCGGCCGCGGACCTGGTAGATGGCCAAAGGGAACTAAAAAAGCCGACTACGGTAATGCCGCAAGTGGTCCTGGTCTGCCGCCTGGGTGGAACGACAAGCAAGCCAAGTTACGGGCCATCACCGAAGGTAACGACCCAGATCAGGAGGTGGCGGTGGAAGAGCCAGCGGAGGATTCAGTGGTTGTCTCTACGCGGACTAATGGAAAGGCAGTTAATGGGGATGCTGCTGGTCATGATGCGTCTGGGGCGGAATCGGATGGAGAACAAGCCGTTGAAGAAGGAGAGGACGTTGATGCTGAGGGAGAGGAGATTTAAGTACATCCATGGCGGACGGTTGCAGGAGGTTGGGCTTTACGGTTGTATTATATACCTTGGCAGGTTCGGCGTGGGTTGCTTTACTAGCTTTGTCTCACTTGAGACGGAGACTATTTCTTGTAGCAAGCGCATTGTTTGATATTGAATCACTAGACAAGACAGGTCACGGAGTCTCCCTCATGGCATGGAGGTTAAAATGCATGAGGAATAGGATTTAACATAGGGAATTTGATTTAGCGAGTACCTGAAGGACTGTTTGTTTGAAGATTAGTGGACTTACCTTGCTTTCAGTGCGGTATGATGGTCATAAACTCGGTCGGTTTGCCAAAGACATCCAAGGCCTTTGTATTGACCATTTCGAGATAGCGGTTGTACATCCGTTGGAAGTGAGCTGTTTCGACCTTGCCCTCGATAGAGCACTTGTGTGCAATGTGATGATTTATCTTTTCCGTTAGCTTGATGACGGTCTTACCTGTGATAAAACTGTTCCTACCAGGCCAATTTTCACTACGAATGGCCTGCAGTGGTTTGTCGTCAGTATCGCCAGGCTCAGGGGCTTCATCGTAAGCGTCTCGGATGTCCATGTACTCATCCTTCATACCCTGACGGTTCTGGAGACCTATACCGTTGTACGAGTATACAGGTAGACACACGACATGATCCGCCCAGACTTCTAGGATGATCATCTTGCGGTACTTAGAGTAGACGGCACCAAAGCCAGAGACAGCTGTGTTGGAGTTGAATGTCGAGACTGTGCTGTCACGATATTGGCTGTGATAAGGGGCGGAGATGATGGTTCCGGGTCTGAGTTCTCTTCGGTTACGCTTTTGATCCGTATCCCGCATATGAACCGTGACGGACTCGCCGAGACTGAGATCGAGATGGGCTTGGTGGACTCCGTAGAAGGGGTCACCGTTACCTGCATCGTTTGTTAGCGTTAGACGTTTAAGACTTACAATGTCATTGTGACTTCGAGGAGGCGGAGTGTTTGCCAAAGACTCAGGAGAATCGGGAGGAGGCGTGACCAAGTAATCCTCCCGACCTGGTTCAGCAGACGTTGTAGCTGGATGAGAAGTTGGCGTGCTCTTGCAGCTGAGGTTCAAGTTGAACTTTCCAGCCAGAGTCCGAATTTTCCAGTGGCAGTCTTTGCACTCCCAGTCATCGGCTGCGTCGTTGAGAGCGGATACTATGAGAGAAGGTGAGTCTCGTTGCTCTGCTTGTAGCCAGGCTGTGTTGCTCTCCTCTAGAGAACGGTTAGATAAAGAGGGGGAGAAAGACCGACGGGCAAAAATGTTGTTCTTGACGGAGTTGTTGAAGCATCTATCGCGGATACGACCACGATTGTGATGAGGAGCTGGTTTGTTGATTCGGTAATCTTGATAGGGAGACATGTTGAAGAACGGATGTGGAAGTTGAGTAAACTTGTCAGGATGCTAGATGTCAGTAGACTTGCAAGTGCAATGAATTGTTGATTTGATTTGAATACCTCGACTTGAACCAGGAAACGAGCAACTATATATATATGCTAGTATAAGTGCTTGGTCTAAGAGTGTTGTTCTGAACTATGCTGCATTGTTACCATTGTTCAGGTACATGCTGTCGCAACGCAAGACATGTTCAATAAATTCTTACAGATCGTCTTTGTTCTGAGCCTGGTTTTCATGTTCAGAGTAGATAGGATTGTTTGCTAGCAAGTGTTGCTATTGTTTGAGCGAGCTGTTCTACCACCATTAGTATCAGCATAAGTTATCAACAAGTAAGACATTTGCACGGTAAAATACAGGAATTAACTATTTAGCAGTACGTGAGAAAGGATCATGCTGTCATCACCCTCCTCATGCCATTAAGGACTTGAGAAAACATGACGGGTTAGTTGGATGACGATAGTACCTATGATTTGTGATTTCTCTTGAACCACCAGACGGTCTAACAAATAATCAAGACGTCTACCTAACTTTAGCATAAGGTATTATAGTAACTCAGATATTTGGGTAAGAGTGCATAAGATAATAAAACCAGTTAGTTACCTTGGTTAATGCATGGCCTTGATTATAACTAAACTAAGATAAATGTTTCGATCATTGGTTTGGCCGCCTGACCACCAAATCTTGATACAATCGTAGTGACTATTCAGGATCTAGGGTTACATGCTGCAAAACGCCATCTAACTAATGGTCTGAATAGTTTAGCGTGCGTGGGGCAACTTGGACCTTTCATCTACATGTAAAATAAGCTCACTATGTCGCATCGTAGTCGAGGTTGTCTTCGTTGCCGTCAACGGCGGGTCAAGGTATTTCCATATCTCATCAACCTACTTATTCACCAGCTCTAAATTTAACTGCTCTTCTAGTGTGATCGCAGTCGACCTTCGTGTCAGCGCTGTATCGCCCGCAATGAACTATGCGTCGGCTATCGAGATGAAGGAGATCTTATGTTCCAGCATGAAACCGAAAAGGTCGTGTTTAGGAGTCTAACTACTTCTTCTACTTCTGGGTCCGTCAGCACCAACTCATCGCCTCGAGATCATCGTACCAGGAGCAGGTCGGTTGAGCGTGCATCTGAGAGCTCATTCAGCTCAACTGCGTCTCTCAACCTTCCAACGGCATTTCCATGGCTTAAAGACCAATCTAACACAAAAACCCCTTCTGAAGATGAACAAGCCGCAGATCTGTTCATGGGAAAATATGTCCTGCTTCCGTGTAACGAATCGTCCTCTCCAGGCTTCCTCGAACATCTTCCTTGCTTGTTCAAGGAAGTCAACGTCCAGGGCCGTTGTGCGCTGCGATGGGCTGTCCAAGCGTGTGCCTTTGCGGATCTTTCACGCGAACAAAGCCCTGAGGAATTGGTGAAGAGATCGCTAGAGTGCTATGGCCATGCTCTGAGCGCCCTTGGGCAATCTTTGGCAGAAAAGGGCAAGACGCCAGATGATTACGATTTGATGACAACAGTCATGTTGGATATATTCGAGGTTAGTCTTCAAACCTGCGAGGAAGGAATCCAGACTCTAACGTTACACAGACTTTGTTCATGCCTGATTCATTCATGACTGGCTCACACACCCAAGGCATGGCACACATCCTACGGCTGCGTGGACATGACCAGTTCTACGAACCTCGCGGATGGGGACTATTCCGTCTAGCTCATCATCGAATAGTAAGTCACTTTGGCTATAATATCATTTTCATGTTAAACTAACACCCCGATAGCAAAAACAGCAACTCGCTAAACAGATGGACCCTCTCCCAGAATCTCAAGACTGGCTCGAAGCACTGAACGATAACATGGCTTCAGTGAAACTTGAGAAAGATGGTCTAGCAATTACAAATATCTGCCAACAAGCCAATCGACTGCTTCAGTCTCTAGATACTGCGAACATCTCCTGTGATCAGGTGCTAGACTTAGTCGATGAGATGCTGCATCTTGATCATGAGGCTACTCTCTGGCGAAGAAAACCAGAATGGGCTTTCCGGACCTTACCTCGAAGCGAGATATCTGGTAACCACAAGGCAGACTTCTGGCTTCCAGAGACTATTCAGCTACATCCCGATTTATGGATGGCATATGAGTGGAATTATCACCGGACTGCACGGATTATCCTCCACCAGAAGCTAGTCGCTTGCCTAAAGAGAGTGGTCGGAGAATCATCACAAACAAAACAGATAAGTCACAATCGAATCGTGGAGTCAATCAACATTGTACAGTCCTTGGCGAGCGAGGTCTTGTCAACGGTCCTTCAGTCTTTCGGTGATATCGACCATTTGGGACGGTGTCACCTGGGATTAGAACCAGCTCGTTGGCAGGCCGTCGGCGCATATCTTTTACTTTGGCCTATCAAGATCATCAAGAGTTCCAATGGTTTGACAACAGAGTCTCAGAAAGCGGATGCACAAAGAGTGTTTGAGAGGATTAGAGAGTGTACAGGCATGAAGTCGGGCTTGGGTGATCTATCTGAGATATAAGTATACAATCAAGTCCATTGCAGAACGAAAATATATCTAATCGCCCGAATAATCGAGAGCTTATTTAAAAACAGTCTCCTCCAAAGTTGTTCCGTCCTTCAAAGCAATAGTCTCAGCGCCAACCATGACAAAGATGATCTGGCAAGGTACTTCACCACGATTTTGCCAACTATGGTTCACACCCTGCTGGACCATAACCTCTCCTTGCTTTACAATCTTTTCCTCTCCACCATCAAGCGCCAGCACGATCTCGCCAGACATGACCACGGCGTAATCGAGACTGTTGGTGCGGTGCATAGGTGCTTTGCCACCAGGTTGGATCTGCGTCATGCAGAATAGAGTGCCCTTAGGAGGGCACCTTGGAAGAGTGCTTTCTGAAGATGGGATGGCGTCTCTATTGTTGACGGGTACGCTTTGGCGGGTGTCGAAGATGTTGAAGCCGCTGCCTTGAGGACCAAAGGGTTGGAAGGGCGCGATGTGGGTATCTTGGGCAAAGACAGAGGTACCATGTTCAGTATGTGAAGTCCTCACGAGGCGAGGAGAAGAGTTGGTATGAGTGGTTGAAGAAGATTGGGAGCTCATGATTGTGGATAGATATATGTTGGGCGTGTAAGTGGGAAGAGGTTGTAGTAGAATGAGGATAGGAAGTGGATTGAAAAGATGATTTGGATACAATAAGAACGATGGATAAGCTCTATTTATACATATTCTAAAGAACTGCTTCGGCCTTTCGGAAACGCGAATATCGTCTGCTTGGTGCTTGATCCTTGATGATGCTCATCAATTCCATGGTACAAGGTTGCTCGCGCCGCTTTCCCAATTAGGAAACCCCCACGAACTGGCGATACCACGCTAAAGTTGTAAGCAAGAACAACATTTTAGATGATCTAAACTTTTAGTAATAAGGCCCCATCGTACCATAACGGCCTAAAGTTTGGCCATGAAAAGCTGATGGCGATTCCTCAGGGAAAGCCCTCGGCTTATCGAACTCAAAGAACGACCATTCCCCATCCTCTGAATCGTCGTCATCAGGGATTGTCTCCAAGTAAAAGAACGGAAGAAGAACATAATATCCCGTGGCTATAGACTGAATAAGTAGTATGAAGAATGTGATGAGCCAGGGCCATTCTTCTGCCCTGGCGAGGATAGCACCAGCGAATTCGAAACATATGAGAAACGCAGACAGAAAGAAAGCAAATCGCGACTTGTACAAGTAGTTTTTATATGCGAGTGTTTCGGCTCAAGAGATGAGCATGTTAGTGATACAACAACAATAGAGCATCAGCTTTATCATACCTGGTTGAATACCATCATGAACCCATAAAGCCAATAGCAAGTGTAAAAATTGTGCGATGCTCATAACCAAAAGGCCAATGACTATTATGCTGGTCAGTAAGACGGTTATCAGAGGCAAGAAATCACATACCTATTGGAGTCCAGCAGATTTCTTCAGAATCGGTCATCTTGGCGGTATAATTCTAGAGAAGTTCCTCGAGAGTGCGAAGTGATGGGCGGTAAAGTGCCTTGAGAAGCGGTGTTAGATGGAAGAGAGGTAGGTAAGTTGAGAAGACTGTAGAACTAGCAAACAGCTAGAGGCAAGATATTTAAAGGCCGGTGGAGAAGGACTTTAGGATTCAATCTCGTCTTTTCAAGCATAGCTAAAGTTGCAGATGCAGCAAAAGGTCAGAAAACCTTCCCTTGAGTTACAGTATTCTCAGGGCATCAAGCAAAAGGTTCTCCGGCTGATGTAAAACACTCTTTGCCTGTTATAAACCTTGTATCAACTTGTTTATCATGTAGCCAAATAGCTGGTAATTCATTCCAATTACCAACTGTTGTACTATCATCATATCGTTGAGGAATCTATGAACCGATCAGTGTCTCCGAGTACACTCATCAACATTTCAACCAATCCTTACTGTAGTTTGGCATCATCAACCCTTTTTAAACTTTAAAGGACTTTAGGCAGAAGGGGTACAAGCTTTCCACAAATTTAGTAAAACTTGTCAAACCTTTGAGATCTACGCATGCAAAGTAAGTTATGTTTGAAGACAACATGCAAGAACTCATAACTTTTCAAGATATCAAGTTTAAAAATGTCACTTTTAAGAACACAATTCTTATTTTCAGAACCCTAGATGCGTTTAAAAAGAAATCGCTGTGAGCCTAAATACCTGCAGCATCTCTGGCGCGCCTTGGATCAAGAGAGAAGGGGGTATAAATAGAACCCATGGTGCTTCTCTGTACTCACCACAACTCACACTTCTTCCCAACCAAGTTCAATCTCGACTGTCCGAATTCTGCCACTAATATTTAACCCCTATCAAATTCACCAACGTCACAGTCACCATCGCACAACATGAAATCGATACTCACAAACCCACTCACCCCCGGCATGCCAGTCGTCATGCGAAACGTCCCTCTGGACTTTCACTTGTTAATCTGTAAGTATCTAATCCCGAGATAGAGTGCTTTACTAACTAGTCAGCCATGTTGAACGGGTTCTGCATGACCATTCACTTCTTTCTTCTTGTTTGCCTGCCGCTGGCACTGTCTCTGAAAGATGATCACATACGACATGGAACAGGTATGTAAACATACTGAGTACTCTCTATATTATTGGTTAACTGACTGACATACAACACAGGATCTGCATACGCTTTGTTTCAAAAGTGGTTCAATACAGTCATCTTCATCTTGGGGTTGGCCTCGTTTATCGCTTTCGTGCAAGTGATTCAACTTATCCAAGAGAAACCCCAGTTCAACTGGGTGCTTCACATTTTCATGTTTTACATAGACGTGTGCACCATATACCTGGTGATTCCTGCGCAGAAGGAGCCTGTCGTAGATGAGGAAGAGGGTTTGACTGAAAAGGTTGAATACTGTTACTTCGACGCTGTAGATGGAGAGAAGAGAAACCTTTAGATATCTCCAGGTAGTCACGCTCTTGAGTTAAAGCAAAATTTAGGTAGAAAAATGAGACCCGTTACTTTGAGTTAACTTCCATGCATCGTTTATGCCTCGCACAAAAACTCTGATATTGAATGAGCAATACAAATACTGGATGATCTGCTTTCTTTCTCTTTTTCCAACTTGACCAAACGTTCTCTCTTCTCCATATCATCGCCTTCTTCAACCGGAACTATTAATCATCGCTACAATGTCGGCACGTACGGCCTTGTCTGGTGCGTTGTCAGAAGCCCAAGACACCTGGAAGCACTCCCTCGATCCAAATGCCTGGGAGCCCTGGAGTACGCATTTAATTACCGAGCCTCATTCTTATTCTTCAAGCTAACCAATTCATAGTCGTTGCCGCCATACCCTTCATCGTGGTGTCCATCTTCACAATCATCGCCTTTATCTGCGCCTTCACGAGTTACCTCGGGCTCAAAAAGGCCAAGGCCAAGACCAAAACTGACGATCCTTCATGTAAGTTGCTTTCCCTTGACCCGCCAACTCTAAGACAAGGTGACTCGAGGCTGACACGGCTTCCAGGCCAAAGGTTCTGGAAGCTCTACAAGAACTCCCAAATCTTGAACATCGTCTTGCTCCTATTTCTAGTATACTCCGCATGCATTGCCATGGTTTTGACAGTCAAGTTCACTGCGTGGACGAACAGGATGGATATAAAGGGCTTAATGTACTCTATCTATGGTGGAGTTACCCTCGCCTGGATCATTCAGTGTTATAACACCATCGGTAACCCGCGACTGCTTCGATACCTGGTTGAGGCCAAGGTTAAAGAGCTCCGAAGCTAGAGGCTTTGTTTGTATGGTTGGTTGAAGCTGCCTAGATAAATTCTGAGTATTCACAGATAGACTTGCAAGAGTTCTTCTGTAGTACTCCAATCTATAGGTCATCTAGTTAGATAGCATATCGACCAATCATCACTATTCCCCAGCACCACAACTAAAGTCATAAGATGATTATTTCTCAACACCACCAACTGCATCCTCTTTTCCTCCCTCATGCTCATGCTCATACTCATGCTCATACTCATATTCCTCTGCTTTCCTCTCCCCCCAAAATCCTTTCCCGTAGCTCACAAGAATCTCTTCTCCTTTCTTAATTCCCACTCCCTTCTTCTTCTTCCCACCCCCAATAACCCAAACTCCCACACAAACCTCCCCCCATC